>JAQFZC010006637.1:0-12259 GCA_034695205.1 Dicyrtoma fusca
CAAAACTAGTAATTAACGTTTTCAAAAAGGTCAAAACTAGTAATTAACGTTTTCAAAAAGGTCAAAACTAGTAATTACCACTTTCAAAAAGATGTAAGACTAAATATATTTCCTTTTCGGAAAGGTATAGGTAATTTTCAAAACCAAGTTTGTTTTTTCCCCCAATTCTATGTGTGCAGATTGCATTGCATTGTAGCTTGGACCTTACAGCCATGGAAAAAACTTGGCCTAGGCCCTTCATTTGTATTTGTTGTGTGTTTTACAGAGAATAATTAGAATTATTCCTACTGAGTGTGGAAGCTGCTAGTGGAGCTGAGAGTGCCATAAAAGCTGTTCAAATTCTATCACATAGTTACGCAGAAAGCAAAAGAGACGTCCATGGTCTCGAGAGAGAGAGAGAAGGAGCAGGAAACAGAAGGAAAAGCTGAACAGGTAGCCGTTGTGTGGGAAGATTACAGGTAATTTTAAAATGAATAACTTTATACTAGCCATGGGTTTATTATGTAGGTACTTACGGACTGCCTTTCATAGGATTTGATTTTATAATTCAGTGCACCTATACCCACCTATATTTATTATCCCATATAATCTCAGTATTTTCTAGGTTGAAGATGAAAAAAAAACAAAACGGAATTGTTGGCTGGCAGGAGTGCTGTTAGTATAGATATACATACATACATAGGTATTTGTGGTACCTACTTGAGTTGTGGAGACTGGAGACGAGGCAGGCCTCCGAATAACCGTAACTGAATAAATACTTGAAACGGCGTGTGATAAAGATGACGAGGATGTGGTGCTGATGGTGAGTGATTGTTTTTGAACCAATTTACAAGAAATAAAAAAAAATAATAAAGAGTGAGGCTATAGGGAGCTGTCGTATTCGTAGAACTCCTATAGCGCAGCGTCCAGGAGGAAGATGATGTGTGTGTGTCTTTGCGACCCATCAAAAATGATGAATATATAATGAGGAGACGGCTTGATCGTTACAACACTGCCCCGGCCCATCACTGTACAAACAAAGTACGACGTCGTATTATAATGTCATTACTACCAACTATTATTATTCTTTTCTTCAGGACCGTGGATGTAAATCAGAGGAATTGAAGACTCGTATCATTTGATTACTCGACCAGAGAGGAAAGGAAGCCAGCACGTGAGAATGTTTGGCCATTGACGAAAAAAAGACTCTCTGGCCAAAAGACTCTTGACATAATAGGTTCCGCTCGTCGTCTCTGTCTCTGTCTGTCTTCTTGGTCTTCTCTATGCAAATGAGTATTAAATGACCCGGTATGATGCAAAAGAAGCTCAAATTTCACTGGGACCCCCTCTTCTTCTTTCCTCCGCTCACCTTTTGTTCCAGAGGGCCTCTTCAGTTCGTTGACCCAAGTGTGTGTCTGCTCCTGGGCTTCAGTTAGTGTCGAACAGAAGGCTTCTGGAAAGACAGAAAAAAATTCAAGCCCTAGCTAGAGTCCCTAGCCCTGCCTCTGGTTTATTTATTTTATTGCAAGACTTTCCTCCCTTCAGGCTTCAGGCTTTCGACTCCGGGGCCCCTTAATGCACAATGCCTATAGGCACTATAATGTGCCTTCCTATATACTATATAGCCATGCGCTCTTTTCTTTTTCTTAATTCTTTATTAGAAAATAATCAGTCCCCCCCCCCTCGACCCTCCCTCCAAGTAACTGTAGGTACTAGTGCTTTACTTCTGTCCAGGAATTCACTGTTGTGTAATCATCTTCAGCTTTATGTAATAATACATAGTACAAGACCATTGTGGTTGTGGTAAATTAAGCATTTCCGTCGCATTCTTAATCTCAAGACCCATCCTCCAGTAGCATTAGATTCATTCCAGGGCAGGGACGTCAGCTCAAGACAGAGTTTTTGTGCTGTTGAGGAGCTGTACAAAATAATATTGTAATGAGTGCAAAATTAATGCAGATATGTAGTTTTAATTTTAATTTTTCCCCCCTTTATTATATTATTAAGCTCAAGCTGTTAGATTGCTCGAAATTAAATCAAGTACCTAGGTAGGTACTCAAAAGTGTCTCAAAGAAACAACAGGTTTCATTTTTTTCCTCATCATTTTGCTCCAATTGTGAGATAGATTGCCATTGTGTGTATAGTAAATGGTTCTTGTGTGTCGTCGTGAGTCGCTGCTCCTTGAATTGTCAGTCAGTTTGACGGGATGAAGTCAAGGCTCGGCTGTCCGTCCGTCCGTCCGTCCGTCTCTTTGACTCAATCTCATCTCTGATGGCTACCACTGTGAGGGTTGTTTTTCTCTGGTCCATTCTTTGAGACCCTATGGGACAGGCTTGAACTTTGGTAGGTATACATATTAGCCGGGGTAATTAATATTCTACGGACATGTAGGTCCACGTACCCTCTGCACACTTCCTTCTCAGTCTCAGCCTGGTTAAGTTTAATCTGATATACCTATAGCTATGTACATATATGAAGCCATAGTTGCTATAACCTGTTGTTCTTCTTACGCTGGCTCTTTTGGCTCTCTCAGGGCTCCCCTCTCTTTTGATTTAGAAACTTGTAGGTACTTCTGGGTTCTGATTCTGATTCTGATTCTGACTCGGTTCTTCGTCTCCCTGTATTTCATGGAGTGACTGTCTCCCTACCTACCCGTTGATCCCTTTGACTTACTTTAATTAAAAACTGTCGAGTGTATATAAATACCCATGGAGGTATGTTGTTCCCATTGTTGCGAGGACGTACGTGTGAACCAAATTGAGAATCGAATGGAAATCTAAATCTATTTAATTTGTCACCATGGAGTAACTAGTTTAGAACCAGAATCAACGTCAAATCCTGACCCGAGCTGAATCCCAGCCAGTCAGTATGATCTATGTAGATACTGTGATACAAATGTCCCAACTTTTTCCACGGCAGACACTGCAATGCTGTGGCAGGCTGTCAGTGTCAGTTTCAAAGTCAGGGGGATTATATAATAGTATGTATAAAACAATCATGATGCAAAAAATAAGGGGAAAAATGTCGTCCATTAAGCATTCATCTCTTTTGCTCTAATTTATTAGTTTCTTCTTGCATTCATTACGGACGCTATTTATTATTCATGTGATGAAGAATGACTGTGTGTGTGTGTGTGTGTGTGTGCTTTTATACGTGATTGCTTAATCCGAGGGAAATATGTACCTACATATCTACGTAGCTATGAAGTATGAAGGATGCTAGAAATTAAGTGCATTATGCACTTTAGAACCGGCGTTCGATGTATATTTACACTTTTAAGTAATTTAGTGTAATAATTATTAATAATTTAAGGAAATGAAATTACCGATTAGGGTACATTTCTATGGGGGTGTGTATGGCGTTGCGTTGCTTTGGACAGTAAAGTGACAGTTGACGATCAAAACAAGATCATCTTCCAGTAAAATAGTAAAATAGTAAAAGGATGTAGAAGTAGCTACTTGCCTAACAATAAGCCTAGCCGTAGGTACCTGTGTCGTATAATTAATTCCGAATTACTGTGACGGTGCTTGAATAGGTTTCCGTAGGGAAGAAGAAGGTGCGTACGTGTACATTTAAACTTTGTCATCTTGCCCTTGCCCTTGACACGGCACGTGTAAACTCTGTACTTAAACACTAATCCTCTGATCGGAGTGAGTGATTGACTATACATTTACGTCTACAAGGCACAATAAAGCTTACACACCGCACCGTATGCCCACATAATACACTCCCTTACAGTATATCAACATCAACACCAACAAACTGAACCTTTTTTAACCTTTTTCACATAATATATCGACAATTTCGGTAAAGTACACACAGGCATCTATATACTTATACATACATACTTAGGTAGGTTGGTTCCTCGGTTTGGGTTTAGACTTTGGCTTTGCCTGTGCTGTGGTTGGAATGGTTACCTTAACTGATTGAGTGTTTAGGAGCGAGTGTGTAGTGTGTAGTGTGTGGTTCTTGTTCTTTTATTAGTCCGTCGCCGTTTCCCTTGTTAAACACGCACAATTCCTCCTTTCGCTTAAATCTCAATGTATTAGGAGTTATGCTGGAGGTCTGCCGTTGTGGTAACTGCTTCTGCCGTGTGTAAATAGTAAATAGGAAATAGGCAGCATTAATATTCTGGATAGAGATCAGGGATCGTTATAGGATATAGCAGTGAAATGTGGTATGTGGTAGTGGTAGTTGTAAAAAGTAAAGAAATTATAGCACTAGGATTTATGTAGGTACTTACTAGGCTTCATCGTATCGGCTTTCAATTTAGTGAAAATGCGCAACGTAGATATGCCCTTTTGCATCTACATAAAAAGCACCTATGAATTTGGTTTGGTTGTTTGGTACAGTTTTGCTTTCGCTTCCTTTTTATTGAAAATTCCTCAAAGTGTAACAGTAGCTATACAAACTTGGTTTTTATTCTTGAAAATAACTCACGTAAGACCTACTTTACTTCTTCAGCGGGCGTTAGAACCGTTCCGGGAAGGACGTAGAATGTAAAAATAAAAATCAAATACCTACACTGGCTGGTACTAGTGACTCAGAATTCCATTTTAAAACAGTGCACTGTGCATAAATCAAATCAGACACAAACTAATTCATAGGATCTATATTACAGAGTAGATACATATGTTACACCATCCGGGATACAAAACGTTTATGCATTATTAATAAATTATTGCGTTTTTGAATGGAAGGGAAACGTTGACAGTACTCATACGGGTTGTTAGCTTGGAAAGTGTAAAATCAGCTAGGCATCTATACATTGTACATAGGTACTTCAAAAAAGGTGTAAGTTTAAAGTGCTTTTTGCACTTTTTTGTGCTAGCATTTTTGTGCGAATTTTTTGAATCTTTTACATCGCTCATTGTTAACAAATGTGGATAGCATAATTCAGGATTTTACCCCATTTTCGGTCCCTCTCCCTTTCATTCTATTCAGTGTTGAGTGTTCTACAGATTTAAAGTAAAGGACAATCCAAAGGCAAATCCAGTGGCAAAACAGACAGTGAATGAAACGAAATGAAATGAAAATGAAATGAGTGGATATTATGGGAAGTTGATGGAGATACTGGAGCTGGACTGGGCTCACTTACCTGCCCACTTTCCCAGTTGGTGATTTCCAAGAAATGAGATCCAGGATCTACAAGGAGAGCAGCAGAACGCCGCGTACCTCGTAATTCATCATCTTTGTTGACATTCCATTATTTTGAAAATGAAGAGGAGTTGGTGTTGTTGAGCTGCTTGCTTTTGCTGCTGCTTTCCTTCCGTATCATATCCCATCAACTCCATGGACGATACCTTCACTAGTTCAAGCTATGGCTCTGGCTCTGGCTCTGGCTCGGAGCTACGTACGAAATTGCGGTCATTCTACACTACAGCAATCATCATATTATCAACTTTATGTAGACTCAAGAAGCACAACTATATTTGTCTGTGGAGTAGATTGAAAACCAAAAGTACATAGTATGAATTTCGGGGAAGTTCAAGTAGGTAGTTGTAGTTACCTATTACATGTATAATTACAGTATTACAGCTTCATAAGATCAGGTGTAGGTATACGCAAGCGTACTGAGGCCTACAGCTTCTTATTAGGTATACTCGTAAAGTACACCGCAGTACATAATGACTGATACACCCTGTACCCGTTACAAGGGGGATATTTAATTAGAAATTAGAAGTAGCCTCAAGTCGCTAGCGAACGTTCGGTTTTTTCAACTGCATGAGTGCACTACTGGTAAGAAATGCATATTGAATTTCATTGTGTTATTAGGAAATAAAAGGTGGAAAGTAATTTGCAATTTAATTTGCACATGTGGCTCTGCATCTGCATCTGTAGAGATCGAAGGCGAAGATGCTGACACGAGCTAGTGCAAATAGTGCAAATAGTGACGCTATAACAAGCAACAATTTAAATGTTCGACGGTCTCTGTCTTACAGCTGGTTTTGACAGTCTCCACACACACACTGTTTTTCTGTCTCAAACGGCAGTCATAATCATCCCAGAGTCGTTCGTCACACACCGCACCGGGCCCGTTTTGTTTCCCTATTTATAGATATATGCAAGTGTCCGAGTGATTTAATTCCTTCTCATTTAATTTGAATTGGGACTCCTCACGGATGAAAGGTGTTCCATCATCGATCTGGTAATTGCTCGAGAAATAGAATTAGAGGGGCTATATTGCATACTATGCCTTTCTGGATACATGCAAGTACCTACCTACATACATACGTGAACGTAGGCTCTTATTGTTTGTTTTTTTTTCACTAGGTTTCAGTTTTTCTTTTTTTTTGTACTAACAACATCTTCCCAGAAAGAAACCACGGCACAGAGTGCCTTCTCTCAGAACTCAGAATGTAGGTACACACGTACAGCTTCAAAATTTATATAGGCCATGCCAAGACAAGGCAAATCACACACACAAGTCAATACACCTAATTGTATAAAGGAAGACTCAAGACCCAGGAAGAAGGAGATTTTTTTTAGAGGCCAAGACAGCAGCGTGCTGGATGTACGAGCGAGATGGATAATAGAATTGACGCCTGCATCCCCCAGCTAACCGTTACCTCTATCAAATTACATAATTTGAGCCAGCAATTCAATCAAGAAATCAAAATTAAATTTACATAGTTAATGAGCTTCTGCTGGCTGACGGACGGAGTGGCTGACAGTGTGTGTGTGTGAAATTCAAGCGTTGACGTCCACATGTACCACGAATTGACGCTCAAAAATCCATCACAATTGATATTGAGGATGAACTTGGTTCAACATAAAGCAAATTGAGTTTATCTCCAGCTCTTATCTCTCCTCCTTCTCTTCAGGGCTTGAATAAATCATAGGGATTGAAAAAAAAATAGACTAAATATATACCATTCCTTGGCTTTGGCGCTGGCGCTGGAGTTCTTGAGTATGTGTACACACATATGATATATGTACCTTTAATAGTAATAGTCACAGTTTGCCTCTGGATGGGCTGGTCATTATCAGAATCAATAAAATAATAAATGGGCCATTGAGAAAATATAATTGAGGCTTTCCGAACTACAGAAACAGAGCCTTGGCATCGTCCATCGTCCATCGTCCATCGTCCATCGTCCATCGTCTGTACTATGTATGTATATTGAATGTTGAGCCGCACTAGGCCAGAGCTATAGTTTATAATTTTTCAATACATTTTTTTCGTAAAATGTCTGCAAATATCAACTCAACATTCCTGAAAATAGTAAAAATAGTAAATATTCTGTAAGCGAATGATTTAATTGATTCTGCTCACAGTTAAATACCTAATTGAGAAATTGAGGAAACATAATAAGTCAATACAATCATCCATCACTTCACTTCTTTGCAAGTCTGGCGATTTAAAATTGAATTTTATTTGGCGTGGTGTTGGTCATCATTCTATTCAAATACAGACAGACTGGTTGATAAGGTCTCGCACCTATCTCTCCGTATACTGTTAACTGTCACTGTCCAATAAAACTAATCGCAAGCTACTGGACGCTCTGACGATGAGTTCTGGTTTTCTGGTTTGTTTGCTGTAGTATTTCCTATATTATCTGTATGTATTTGTGTCTAGTAGTAATATTTATACCGCCGTCTAATAAATGAATTCCACTCGTACAAATACGTAGAATAATACGGAAGAGCAACACTCACACACATTTTTATGTTAGCCTGTCCTGGCTGGGATCTCTGGATCTGGACTGGGCTAAACGCGTAGTCTAGCCTTCCAATGTCCAGATAATAATGTTTCAAAGCCAAAGCCAGTTGTTTGTGATTTGACTGTGTCAATAATTAATTGTATATTTCATGGTTTTTTTTTCTCCTTCTATGAAGCTATTTTGCAATCCTACATTGTAGGCTATGATTTAATTGTCTCTGTAGACTCAAGATAAAAGGAGTAGTAGTCTAGTAGTCACTTTCCTTTGAATTGAATCCGTGAATGGGCAAAAGTACAAATGTGTCCACTCAATGGCCTTTTATTTACATCTAAAACTTTATTTTTAATTGCCAAGTTTAAAAGGTCATTAGTAGGTGTACTCATTACCTATTCTTGTAATGAATTATTTTCTATACAGTCTATGTATATTGTGACTGTCATGGCCGTCATGGCGTAATTCGTAGGTAATTATATTATTATTCATAATTTACTAAAAGATGCGGCTCACTGATAGCGGGGATTTTCACAAAATAATAATAAGTATATATAAGTACGCAGGATTTTGTTTTTCAAAGTTGTTTTCCCCTGTCCGTCCATGATCTTGAAGAAAAAGTGCTGAAAATTGAATACAAACCAAATCAAAAAAGTTGTAACAATTGACAAAACTTTAAAAAAAAACATTTAATTGAAAGGAAAATAAATACGCACATGAAATCTACAATCTGCGGCCATCGTCACAGAAGGCAAGACTAAATGCTAAATGAATGGAATTAAGCGGAGGGGATAAAAAAAAAATACGAAAATTTTTACCAGTTTTGCTTCACTCAAGGTTTAAATGAAAGCATTTATTTGTTCCAAGCTATTATTACTACACACGATTACTATTTATTGCTCATTGAAGCGCTTTAAAAAAAAATGTGTAGTCGACTATAAGGCATAGTGCCAAGTGCAAAACGTTCCTTCGAGAGAACGGAGCAATGAGGCTGATAGAAAAGTCGTTAGTAGCTTGTAACACTTCAACTACAAATTAAATTCATTAATTTTTATTTATTTTATAGCTTTGCTTATGGCTCTCAATAAGCAATTTTGCTCATTTAATAAAAATAATGATAATGATACAAGATTTCCATTCGGCGCGTTCGGGGAAGGTTTCTCACGTGAAAACGGAATCAACTTGGAAGTCCAAGGAATAATAGAGTCATATTATTATTACTACCATCATCATTTTATAGTTCTGTGTGACTGTATAGCAACACTGTACATACATGTCTATATATACATATGCATATATTCATCGCTATTATCTATGTATGTAGTCCCTGTCTGCCTTGGCAATTGTATAAAAAGAGTAAATACATAGTATTTAAGTACAAAAGAGAGCAAAAATCCCAGGTTGAGTTATAGCTATAGATATAGAGTATTTATCTTTGAATGGAGAGAGAGAGAGAGAGAATTAAAGAGAGGGGAAGGAATTAAAAGGTTAAGAAAAAAAAAGTGGATTCAATACAAATCTAAAACTTGAGGAGAGCCGCAGAATAGAACAAGACAGAAGTTGCATTGAAACTTCTAGTGAATTTTTAGTACATGCAAATTTTTGCATAGACTTTTTCCCTATTCTGCCGACTGGTAGACTTCTAGATAGGCCTGCAAACCTGTGAGCCTTTTCATTTTTATAAAATAGTGCGTCTCTAGTCTGCTTCATGTTTACAAGATTACCCAGTGCGATAAATATAAGCATTTGAAATTTCAATAATAATAATATTTCCTATTATTTATTTTATGGAAGTTACCTACTACACTTGGGTACACCTATACTTACTTGCCTACCATGTATGTATTTTGAGTGGTAGAACCTCAAACTTTGTCTGTGAAATAATAAAGTACAAATTATGTAATGTACGCACATGCCATTGAAATGGAACTGTTTACAGGGATATCTGCTCATTTTAATTTTCTTCAACACACTCTGCCAAAGATAAGGATGGAAGATACTGCCTGTATAAGCAAAGTGTTTATTGGCTTGGCCATTCCATGAGGATGCTGTAAAAGAAAAGCTAAGTAGGTACTCTATCGCTTTTAGCTGTATTATTGTATTGTATTGTATTGTATTAGCCTAAGCATGTAATTACGTGTACATGTATGAAGGCAGCCGGGAAAAATCCAGACTAATTTGGATTGCCTTGAAAATCACTCTTTAATACTTGTGATAATCTACGATTTATTCAGGAAATAAATTATACAATTATTAATACATGAATTCACATTTGAATTAGATTGACAGACGGGGCAGACAAGATTACCTACCTGTGTGTAGTGTGTGTGTGTCTCTGACAATGGCCAAGGATGGCTAGATTCTGATATGACGAACTTTATTTTTATAATAAAATTATAGTCAATATATTATAATATATAAATAGTTCATATTGGGTACTGTGAAGAGAATGGATTGTCAGTCAGACTATTAATCTATAATTTCCACGCAATAGGTCGACAATGTAGTGCAGTACACTGCCCGTGCCCTCTTACTAGTTACGACAAATTGGCGGCGTAGGTAGAGTACTGTATAATATACATACATAATACGTAGGTAGGTATTATAGGTAGGTAAGTGTATATAGTTGGTACATAGTGCTGTGTAGTTCAGTTCAGTGTAGCGTGTCTGCCGTGGGAATGCAATTATACATATATTATTATTATTAGTGGCATAGGAAATTATTAATTCAAATGCTACTACTACCACTACAGCTGCGGCTGAGTATACATATGCATTTAATATTTCACACTTTAAAACTGCCTGTGAGTACTGAACCTTTTACATTTTATTCAAGTCTTTTATTTAATGATAGTTTAGCATAACATGAGCATTTTTGCCTTTATTTAACGGAGTGGTAGATTTTTTTAGTCACTTGCACATAATAAAAATTGCTAATTGGAGGTTAAGAGGCAAAATGAGTTATGTATATCCAAATAAAACTGAAAGCAAAATGATTCATATCCAGAAACTATTACCAACAAAGGGGAGCATATAATTGCGACGGCATTGTATACTCAGGATATGCGCCACTTTGCTTTCAAGAGATTCTGGATATGAACCATTTTGATTTTAGGTTTATTTGGATGCTTTATGGATACCATTTTGCTTCTTAACCGACGATATGTGCATACCTAGTACACATTACTGTGATCTTAAAAAAATGATTCTCTGTGGGACCAAATAGCTCAACAAAAACTGCGTGGACAAAATAGCGGGAGGACCTCACAGCATTTACTCGTAGATAATGCTAATAGTTGATGCGGTCAGTACGATAATAGGAGTTTATTTTGATTTGTATTGTTTGGATTCCAGATAAAGAGAACGTACAGTTCGGAAAGACAGTTCTCGGACAGTGTAGTACTCTTGCTTAGTACAGTTGCTGTCCGAGAATGTTTTTGAGAATTGTATACGTAGGCCTCACGCGATTTTGTCCGCACGATTTAGTCCCGTTCCCTTAAAACTTACAGTGTCAAGCGACAGAAAGATGGGATAATACGGATGCATTTCTGTTTTGTACTAGGCAGGCTTTAAAAAAAAGTGGCCTCTGTATTGTTCATACCTATGTATGTATCGAGAGTATCGCATACTTGCACGTGGAACAATTAACATGTTTGATTTTATTTACTTTTTATTAACGATACGGCATACTCAAAGAAGCCATGTACCAACATGTAAAAATGGAGCTGATTGATTGAATATTAAGTATGTAAGGAGCAAATTACATACAAAGTGCCTACGAACACTGACCATAGGTTCCGAAGTAATACAATTATACATCTATTCACTTTTACACATGACACTCTATCACCTCCTATCCTATACCTGTAGTAACTGCTGAGTAGTGGTTCGCATCCTAAAGCAAAGGGAATGGAATGATTCTATAGAAGTTTCTACCAATTTATCCAGTTTTTATGCTCCACACACTCTATTTTCCTTGATCCCGTCGTGAGCGGACGGTGTAGATGTAATTACCGTCCGTATTTCAATTATTACTACTATTTTATAAAAAGTGTATAATAACTCACTCAGTACTCAATGTCAGCTTCTATCACGGCAACAAAACAGATTATAGAGCGGATAATGTACATAAGTAATTAGGATTAGTATATAGGTTTAATTGCAATTATAGGAAATCATACTCACATTCTCATCAGAAGCAAACATGAGGCTAAGACGAACCTACATATCGTCTGTGTAAATGCAATTTGTCCCAAGTCCAGTGTATACTTAGTTGCAATGTGTCCTAAGTCCAGTCTCAGCTTAATTGCATTATGTCCCAAGTTCACATAATGATATTTTACATTTTTGAAAAAGCGTTATTTAATTGTTTTGATCTTTTTGAAAAAGCGTTATTTACTAGTTTTGACCTTTTTAAAAAAGTGTTATTTCCAAGTTTTGACCATTTTGAAAAAGTGTTATTTACTAGATTTGGCCTTTTTGAAAAAGTGTCATTTACTAGTTTTGACCGTTTTGAAAAAGTGTCATTTACTAGTTTTGAGCGTTTTGAAAAAAGTGTTATTTACTAGTTTTGACCATTTTGAAAAAGTGTTATTTACTAGTTTTGACCGTTTTGAAAAAGTGTT
>JAQFZC010006638.1:0-12258 GCA_034695205.1 Dicyrtoma fusca
AAACTAGTAAATGACACTTTTTCAAAACGGTCAAAAGAAGTAAATAACACTTTTTCAAAACAGTCAAAACTAGTAAACGACACTTTTTCAAAACAGTTAAAACTAGTGAACGACACCTTTTCAAAACGGTCAAAACTAGTAAATGACACTTTTCCAAACGGTCGAACCTAGTAAATGGCACTTTTTGAAAACAGTTAAAAGTACTAAATAATACTGTTAAAAGGTCAAAAAACTAGAAATTACCGTTTTCATAATGGCCGAAACTGGAAATCACGATTTTCAAAAACACTTAAAACAAAATATATTACCCTTTCGAAAAGGTTAAATGAACAATGAAAAAGTGAAAGACAGTGCTTACTAGGATGCGGTCAAAGAATTCTCCGGTAGATAATTTGTGCTCCAAAATAAATTCCCAATTAGTTTGTTATTTTGTTTTGTGTGGAAAACTACAGTAGTAGTTATGAAGGTGTCTTAAACTCGCAAAAATAATTTCTTTTTCGAACTCATCATTTGTCCTTTTTTTTTAAATTACATAATTGTCCTACACTATACACAACTGTCTAACAAAGTCAATAAATGATGAAGTCGAAATTCTACCAGTCCTACCTAAATTGTATGTACATACATATTGGATTGTTGCATTGAGTATAATGCAATAATAATATAAATAATAACTGATTTATCTGTAGTCTGTTCCACACATATAATTTTTTCTGATTAATGTTTCAGTTTGTTGTTCTTGCTTTTAAAAGGTCCTCATTACGTATACTATAAACACCTTATTAAGATTAGTGCTTGAGTTTCACTAACAAGGGAACATTCTGCGATGGTAAAAAGGTTTTCCGTAAAAGTTGACAAAACCAACTAAGCAATTCCTTAGGACTTAGTACATAATGCATAATATGTCGATTGCAAAATTCGCGCTTGGCGGCTTGGCTCACAATATCCGACGCAATTTTTAAAATTTCCCTCGAAAAACTGATATTTCTATTATTCAATTTAACATGCAGTTTTTTCAATCCAACGCAACGTGGGTTTGCATTTTGCAAGTTTTACTCACACAGTGCTAAAACATACAGAGTGCAGCTGTAAGCTAGTCAGTGCTCCCACCACACATTACCAAACTATATATATATTACACGTTATACAAAGCGCAAGCCATTTGTTTTGCACATTTTAAAAAGTGCAGCACATGATTTCGACATTTTTAAAAAATGCATGATTTTATACAGTTATAAAAAGTGCAAAACGGTATATTGCACATTTTTAAAAAGCGTAAAAATTAATTAGACACATTTTGAAGAAGTGCATGACGTGCTTATGTACATTTTTAATAAGTACAAAACGTACTTTTACACAATTAAAAAGTTGCAAAACATTATTCTACACAATTTTTTAAAAGTTCGAAAACTGATAATACTCATCTTTAAAAATGCAAACAGTGACTTTGCACACTTTTAAAAAATTTATAACGTGCTTTAACACATTAAAAAATATGCAAAACTTGGTTTTACACATTTTAAAAAGGACAAATTGTTATTTTACACATTTTTCAAAAGTGCACATCGTTATTTAACACAATTTTGAAAGAAGCAAAAGGCTAGTTTGATTGAACGTTTGTTTGAAAAAACTGCATGTTAAATTAAATTGCAGCAGAAATTTCAGTTTTCACGAGGGAAATTTTAAAAATTGCGTAGGCTATTGTGAGCGAAGCGCGCATTTTGCAATCGACGTATTATTCATTACTAAGTCCTAAGGAGCTGCTTAGTTGGTTTTGGGCAACTTTTACGGAAAACCTTTTTACCATCGCAGATTGTTCCCTTGTAAGAGAACAGAATCAGGACAAGCTGAATAGGATTTAATCCTACTTTTTATAAGCAGATTCATTGTCTCTCATTTGATGTCATGTCAGATCGTAGCACTGATATCACTGTTTAAATAAAAACGTCATCGGTTCGGCTAGAGCTTCAATCGGTCCGGTATCGTCCGGGAGATGGCCTTTCCCTCACCGTATGGACATAATTCTTTCCGGTAACGAGATTTTCCGTACCTGTTTTTCCGGGTTTCGCTACCGAAAACGCAAATGCAGCCATCAAAATAAGTAAATAGTGTATGGTGCTATCCTACTACCTACTTATTTTGTGTACATGGAATTTGAAGTACCTACATGCTGCAAAACCTGTAACACAAATATTTGGAGGTGCTAAAATTAATATTCGCAATGGTTAATTTGATTCATGTACGGATCATAAACAACGTTTTAAGTATTTATAGATCTAATTTTCTGAGGCATTTATGCATCCTGAAGCTACTAAGTAGCTCAAAAACTAAAATAACTTTAGCTGGCTATGGCTTTGGTTTAAGTTCTTATCTTAAAGCGCACATTACTCACGCTGCTGCATAATCCACAAATATTAAAAAAAGGCTTAAAATAAGGCAATGTGTTTAGGACAACGATACTTGTAGTTCGAGATATACAAAAGAATTTCAAATTCGTATAACTAAATTGCAAAAAAACTTACATTGAAAACTTCAACCCGCTTTTGTCCCAGCTAATTAAAAACTAGAATTAAGAAATTGAAAATGTATGAAAATTAGCGCAACTTGATTTGGTATTTACCTAACACTAGTGTCACGCAGTAATAAAATCCTTATACACCACGCTAGAGTTAGTAGGTATGTATGTATTTACATATCTACTAAATTATGAATTATTTGATTCACAAATTTAAAAGTGTCCATTTGTTGTTCCTTAAGGGTAAACACGGTAAGTCGGTAAGTGGACGGGGTTACAAAAAAACGGTCAAATTTTCCCGGGGATTCCTGGAAAAAAATTCCCGTACCGAAGTTTACGTATCCCGTATCAGATTGGTCTGGAAAGTCGGGAAATTCCCGTAACGGTCGAAGCTCTAATCATAAGCTCAAGCTCATAATACTGTGCAAATAACAATGGTCATAAAACGGAAGGTTGCTCCCGACAATCCCCAGAAACACTACGCTGACGAAATGAGACAAAGTATCAGAATGCTGAAAATACTTGTTTTCTGTCATCTGAAATGGGTGAACCATTCATTATAGTTATTATACACATATCTGTTCTACCTATGTGTGTCCTGATCTTCTTTCTACAGATTCATAAAATGGCTTCATGGCATGATTTGGTTACGTCTCTCTCTCCGTTTGACTTCCATCGGAAGTTGAATGAAGTCCCCTTAAGGCTAAAGCGGTTAGAACTACAACTACCTTCACGCATATGTATATACCGTAAAGCTTCAAATAGAGCCTCCCGGGTTATAAATGAAAGTAGGTCCTCAGACCCGGGTTGTATGAGGGACCCGGGTTCTATTAGGGGTTGGATTTGCATGGGGTTATAGAAAAACTCACCTCCAGACCCCGGGTTTTATTAGGGACCCGGGTTCTAATAGGGACCCGGGCTCTATTTGAAGTTTTACGGTACGTATGTATTGTGTCGCTACCACAGTTACAAATACAAAGCAAGGGACTTTAAAACTAACACAACAAAAGTTACAGTAACTGTAGCTGGAGCAGTATCACCAATTTTGGTAACATGACCTACGATACCATCATTTAAGCACAGGGCATCGTAATCCCCGTGAACCACTGCTGATGGCAGCAATAAAGGAAATCTCCCAAAATATCAAATTTTGTATAATGCATCTTTAAGTCTTCAAGGTTCCGGTGACAGCGCAACTTGCAAGACTGCAAGAGTTGCTATCAAGATTTTAGGAATTTTCAAACAAGGAATATCATAGGGGATGCAATCGTCCATTTTTCATGGGAAATTCTAGATTCTGCTAAATCAGGTTAGGTAATATTAAATCAAATTATTTTGTTATAAATATACCCGAGTTTTAGTATAAATCCGAAAAGCTTAATTACTATAGGAAGGAGTTTAAGATTATACAAGTAATGTAGTTGCCGTTAAAAATGCTTATTGAACTTAATATACTGTAATAAAAAATAAGATGTTTGAAAATTGTTCAGAGGAAACTAGTCAGAGATTTTCGTTAGATATCTCCATAATAATATTAATAATAATCGTAATGGCAGCAATACTGTTAAGCAAATACTGACAATGCTAAAGACAATCGTTCCTGTAGATGCAAACGACTATATATTATGTAGGTACGTACTGTGTATAGCCTCTTGAACCATAATATACTAATACTATTCATAATAACATTAGGCGAAAATGAATCTACATAGCTTTGAACTAAAGGCAAGAAAGAGGCTCACAACAAAGCGTAAAGCAAAGGAGCCCCATGCATAATACAGACGGCATTATAATACTTACAGACAGGCCCTGAACACGTAAACATATACATACCCATTTATACCTTAGCCGTAAACATTTAACTAGCTCTATCTCCCGTTCCCTTTTTCTTCCCCTTCCTTTCTCCAGTGCGGTGTGATGTGGAGAAGAGTTTTAAAGGAGATGATGAAAACTAATCGTGAAAGTAAAGACGGAAGAACTCTCAAGTAAAAAAAGAAGAAGAGGAAAAAAGGATCAAGGAGGTAAATAAGTGTAGAAAAGCAATGGGAAGAGTTGCTCTTCTTTCTTTTTTTTTCGGTCATTTTCGTTTTCTTTTTCGTCTTCGTCTCCGTCTCCAGCATCTTTTACTTTCTTCGTCCGTACCGTCAAGAAAGAAAGTCTCAGTACGTGAAGGAGTACTGCTACAAGTACATAAGCGGTGGTGGCAAGCAAGTAAGCTTTTTTTCACATGGGAAAAAAGCATAGTATGGTAAAGGAAAAGCGTCCGTTTGGGGAAGGAAGGAAGAGACTGACTGCTTGCTGCTCTACACTTCTAGGTCTTGGCTCCTATCCTAACAAAAGAAAGTGCGCATGATTTTGTCCAAGTACCGGATGAGCCATAGTCATATGCTCATGGATATATGCTGTGATCCCTCAACTATTGCAAAATCTTCCATCTGCACCGTAACCAAACTGGCAGGCACTTTAAAAGGGCAAACCCTCTCATTCTAGTTCTCAGATTTTTAGCCCAAATTCTGAAAAATAGTAAATCTGAATGAACTGTGCACAACTTGTTTTCACAATTTTTGCGGGTTGAATGTGCAATTAGTAGATTTGCTACCTTTTTAAATTTGGATGTAAAACCTTGCAATTTTAAGAAATTTAAGATAGTATATTTAGCTCGGCGAAGACGAAGGGCATACATGTACGCGAATGACGAATGCTATCATATCATCAACTACTTGCTTTCTCTTCTACTTTCTACTTGGATGCTGTGAACTTTCTCCTGGCACTATTCTATTCTATTCTACTGTGCACTGTGCAGCTCTCTCTCTCTCTCTCTTGTTCAGTTCCTTTGCTTATGGGGTTTGACGATATACTGGGTGTAGTAGTGCTGTAGGTGCATTCCCAAGTCTGAGTCTCGTTGAATTTCAGTTTGCGCAAAAATTCTTTGGGAGAAAGCAAGGAAAGCAAGGGAGCAAGTATGTGAATGTGGAGAGATGTATGTGTGTGTGGTTCACATATAAAACCCCGGGTCGGCTAAAGCCTCGAGTGAAAGCTCTGCTCATCAGTCGTTGTCGTTCAATACTCAACTTCACAAGTTCGAGCTCTGTGCTCTCTCCATCTCGTATACTCTCAGTCTCAATTCTCAACCAAGTATTTTCCATACCGAACCACTTTCACCAAACTCTTCACTTCCCAATACAGTCCACACACATCTCTCTCTCTCTTCCCCATAAACATAGACTTGCAAACAGAGAAGACACCACATCTCATCGTCTGATCAGATCCGACCAAAGTTCCTCCGTTTTGGCTCTTCGCCTCCTTTTTTATCTGCAAGTGGAAATTCAGTTCCTTTTTGAATCAACATCAACATAGAGAGAACCTCACGATTGGGAACAAGAAAGGGAGAAAGTCAAAGTCATGCTGTACTAAAGTACAGCGGAGAAATATAGACGAGAAGTGGAAGCCGGTTAGTTTTCTTGGGAGATAAAAATACATACTATCAAAAAAATAGAGAAGAAAAAAATTGGTGCGATCGCAACTCATAGTTTTGTCCGTCAGTACTTTAGTATTTTAGTACTATCTCTTCGTTTCGAACGAATTCAAATATAAGCGAATACGATTCCTTTCCCACTTCTCACTGATCCAAATCCAAAGAGCCGACGAACGTCCAAACCAAACCAAGTACCAACAACTGATATCGTTCATACTGTTCTCTCTGACCTGATTTTACTTCCATTTACTTTCTCTGAAGGGACATCGTACGTACTTCTTTCTAGCCGTCACCCAAGCTTTGAAGAAATATCTGGATCTCTCGTCCCTTAAAAAAAGTGCACCACAGTAGAAGAGCTACTACAACAAAATATAAAACCGTGCCGTGTGTTTTCGTCTTTTCCCTTTGAGTACCTTCCCAGAGAAAAACCTTGTGGAAAATCTTTCCATCACAAAAGTCCAGGTCCACTTTCAGACCTCGTCAACAAGCTCATTTTCAAGTTATCACCCGAAACGGGAGAAAAGCGGAAAGAATTGAGTGCATTCAGCTCAGCTTAGCTACTTTTGAATATCAGTCTTTTCAACGTCTTCTCCAAACGATTCTACATACATAGAATTATAGAAAAGAACATACAAAGAAACCCAGAGAAAGCTCAAGAATACATACACGTTTTTAGCATCCAGCTACTGACAAACAAAGTCCCTTTTATACAAAAAAACTTGACTTCACTTTCACTAGATTATCAAACTTGAAATCATCCTTTTTTGAATCTTGAATTCATTTTCACTCTCTTTTCCCTCAAGTTTTGGTTTCGTCGACCGTGCTGTGCTGTTTTCCTCTCGGAAGGGAGAAGATATTACCATACTACATTCTCGTGTGCAATTTGAATTTATTGGGAAAGAACTCTTTTTCTCTAGCTTAGATTTGACTTGAGCCTGCTACCTTGCACACACTGGGCTTACGCATTTTCGTGGACACTTTCATCTTCATTTTCATCATATTCTTCAATGATGAACACTCTCATCAAATAATTTTTTACTGCTTTACTGCGTAAAAGCCCAAGTCCAGAAAAGAGAACGCCGGAAAAAAAACCTTGCATGGACACTTTGTGCGTCGGCTGGATTGAAGGTGTGAGGATGGTACGTGTGCCATTGTAACAAATTGACTTGTCTTGTGCGGCATACATAATATAATCTAATATGGTGTAATATAAGGATGCACACGGACTGAGCTTTAAAAGGGAGAAAGTTTGACGATAAGAAATAGCATGAACACACTTTTCCCCCATATTATCTCAAACTGAACGCGGAACATTACTGCTAATACTTCTAATACGTCTACTTTCTCCTTGTTATCATAAACTTGCTTATTACACTGATTGTAAACCTATATGTGTAGCTTCTGAAGAAAGTACCTACATCCGTTTAGTACTAATATATAGCTCATTATAGGGTTATATATCCATGGAGCGTATGCAGAACTAAAGCCAGTTTGATTTCTGGTCCAAAAATATATTCATAGGAGAAAGTTTAAGGCTTCCAAGTATCCCCCACGTGAATTCCAGCTAGTCTATTTTACATGTGAATGAGTTTCCTAACGTCTACGTAAAAACTTACA
This sequence comes from Dicyrtoma fusca, assembly GCA_034695205.1. Taxonomy (NCBI): domain Eukaryota; kingdom Metazoa; phylum Arthropoda; class Collembola; order Symphypleona; family Dicyrtomidae; genus Dicyrtoma; species Dicyrtoma fusca. The sequence continues at coordinate 7,608 of JAQFZC010006638.1, forward strand.
ACAGTGTGCTACGTATGGGTGTAGTTTCCCAAAATCCCAAAAAATATTACTAAGTTATATGCGCCTAGCACTACCCCCAACTTCACCATTGCCATCATTACCATCATTTGGTTTTCGTGACTATAGAGACAAAGTGCTCACCACATCGAAAGTGTAAAAAAAATCGAAAAATTTGACTAGAAATACTTTGTTCCTGCTTTCCCTTCAACTTTCCCAAAGTATTACAATCTACATAGGACTTTTTAGAAAGACCCCAAGTCTCATCACAAGGGCCTTGTTTGCATGCAAATGTAATGCTTTGTTTCAGTGCGATGCCATGACATGCTATGACACTTACTATAATCATACCCATTCTCTCTGGACTTTCACTTTAGGCTAATATCGGCTGTAATTTTGGGGATACTTACTTTGCATAATTTGAAGGTTGGTTCGTGTGAATATTGAAACTGGGAAAACAATGTGCATTTAAATGCGATCCAAAAACTACACGAGTAGCTTGCAATATTGATGCAGAAATTGATTTGTATTTTGACAAATTCTACGCAAGGCAACTGAGTAGTTTAATCTAGGCACCCAAGCTTATTTGATTGCCGTAATTAATGATGTAAACGTGAAATTGTGACATATAAAAACATCAGATCAAAACAAAAGGAACCCGACCATAGCCTGCCTAGGACGAATCACCTAAATATCAATCACATGAGTAGCAGCTAACCCAAGGGAAATCGTATTGAACTGGGTGAATAGTGAATGTGTGTGTGTGCACATAAAATGAATGCATTTTTCCTCTCACTGTTTCTGCAGGCAGAATACTGATATCTATAGATTACATTCTCACGCTTGGATTTAAATGTTCTCTTGTTGCTGCTGTTGCAGAACAGTCTGACAGCTCCAGACGACACACAGTCGAAAGTACAGAGCAGCAGAGCAGAGCAGTAGAGCAGAGGAGGGAAGAGAAAGCTTAGCATACAACCCACCAAACAAACAAAACATTGAATAAATATTCACCATTTGGATTTCTACTTCGCTTTTCCAGCTGTGAGATTTAACCTTATTGTGTGTTTGCGAAAGGGAGAGCGTGTGTGTTGGTGTCTACTGCTGTGGATCTGGATTTGAATCCAAATCCGAATCTCAAGTTGAACGTGCTCTACAGAAGTAATCCTTCCGCCATTTATCTGTAGAGTAAACTGTGATTTTGATTCTCTATCTCTCGCTCTCACTTTCACTCTCCACACATTTGTGTTTCTCCACACACTCACGGATTATACAATATTCAGTTTCTACACATCAAGGAAAGCAAGAGGCTAAGGACGGATACTTCTTGAAAGGGTAAGCAAAAAACTTGTATTAATATTATAACACGACCCTTGTCAGAATCTAGAATACAAAAAACATTGGATGAAAATATAAAGGTGTCCTTTAACTGTTAAACCAACGCAAAACTAAAGGATTCAAACATTTCGTCGTTTTTGTAAGAACCCGAATAGACCATTCTATGCGTAAACCTTTCTCTTACAGATTAGCTTACCGTAACGTTCGCTTGTCTACAGTAACCTTATAGAATAATTAATGCCGTCTTTTTTAAAATAAGATTTTCCGTGACTGGCCTGTTTTTACATATTTTAAAACTAAAAAATAATGCAAAGCTACTGGTTGAAGAAGTATAGTAACAGCATACGAAGATGAAATACTTTCCCTATAAAACTTTGTTGTTGAAGTATGCTAGTATACTATAATGGAACCTCGTGCGTTCAACCATGCTTTCTCTCTAATCGCCGATTTGAATCGAATTTTGAGCGGAGTCTTGATTTTGCTCAGGACCGCACTTTCTCTTCCGCTCTTTCTTTCCTGGGCTGGATAGTGATATTTAGGAATTCTTTGAGTGTGCCGTGTGACTCAAGATGTGTTTCGTATGGCAGACGAGGATCGTGGCACTACAGTCAGAGTCATGGCCATGGCCATGCCTTGGTAATGGCGATGAGAGTCTGATGGTGCGCTTTGCTTTCCCTTTCCTCGGCTAAACATGGAGACAGGGAGGCAAAGAGCACGGAGACAATTTCGTTCCATTCAAGACAAGATTCCGGGCACTTTCTCCTCTTTTCACCCAAACCAAAATCAACAGAAAGGATGATACTACATCTCACATATTGGATACATACGTAACTAGGTATACAAATAACTATATCGATACTTATAAAGCGCAGGTACATTGAGCGCATGTAGTGTGTCGGTAGTTGGAGAATGTTGTGCATACGTAAAATGACGGGAATATGACAATAGAAATGGCAATATAACGTATACATGATCGTAAATGGTAAAACGTGATTCTTCAGGAGAAGAGACTAGATTTTTTATTTCATTTTTCTCTCCTTTTTTCCCTTGACAAAGTTCTAATGATTTCGATCACATCTTTGGAAGCGAGATGGTCTACTGCGATGCGATGAAATGTATGTAGTTCCATGGATCTATTTGAGTTTAGGAATTGAAGGTAGAGAAGTATGGAGGTCTATGTACCTAGTTATTTCCAGTTGCTTTCACCGCCACATACACAAAACATCTCCAAGCCAAAGGAAACCGCGGTATTCCTAGGTATAATTATGTACTATAATGCTAGAATATAGAGAAAGCACAGTATAACCTAAGAGTCAAGGATAAAATGGAGACAGAGGCGTAGCAAAGGTATCAAGTTTAGAGTAGGGTAGATTTTGAAGTATTTCAAACTTTCAAATAATACGTATCTTTAGAAAGTGCCTTTCTTGTGTGAAGTTGTCAATTTTGAAAAAAATCTATTTTCTAAACGTATGAGTTTCTTTAGTCGAACATTTATGTACCAATTTAGAACACACAGGTACTTCAAAAAGTTTTTTTGAAGGCTACGGCTTATGTAGCTACCTCAAATTTAAAATAGGGTGAGTAGAAAATTCGATTACCTAATTTCCCTATGGCTGAATACGCTACTGAATGTGAGAAAAACATAAAGGATGAACATATACACTACTTTGTACTTACATGGGATGCTTTGGTTTGGTTGGTCTGGGTGAAAGTCTTTCATGTGCTACGTACCCATTACGGCCATTGTGTTGCATCTCATATTTTACCGTATTGTACTTTCTCTTTCTCCTTTTCCGTCTCCACTCCATTCTATTCTATTCTACGTGCTACATTCTATTCTTCTTTTTTCCCGTCGTCGTCGTCTTCTTCTTTTACTCCATGAACACCTCTCATTTTTCCAGCGACAACAGCAATAGCAATACCAACAACACAATCACGGCACGACGCTGACGCTCCAAAATCTAAATTCTCAATCTAAATATATGCAGTGCAGGCATCTGCTTACGTCTATCGAAATTGGAATTGAAATCTACTTTGCTATGAGATATATATGCAAACTTAACTATCTGTAGTCTTTCACACATCAAAATGTTCAGAAAGAGAATTGCTCAAAAGGTGCATATTTCAGGTATGTATGTATGCTTGATGCTGTTAAGAAATAAGATGAAACCAAGATAAATACATTTTAAAATACTGTTTAAATTTAAACATACGGCTGTTTTAGTTTTTCCAATATTATGAAACCAGTATCTTCTTATTCCTCTTTAGATTTTGACAGCTCCTTGAATGGGGTGAAAGACAAGGGGCCCACTTGAACGAACTTTGTTATTCTCTATCAACTATACAAACAATAGCAAAGGCAATAAGTGGCAAATGGTTTTCGTTTTTCGATCTCACTTTCCTCGCTTTCATTTTCATATTTTCTACATTTTGAATTCGATTTCCGGAAAATCGTTTCTTTAAAATTGGCTTCGCTTTTAGGTTTGTATTCCAATTTCATTTTATTATGATAATATTTGTATATCGGTAAGGATGTACGTAGGTACCTACATGAGTATAATTCAGTTTTAGAAGCACTTTCGAGTGCTTTTCGAAAGTGAAAAGTCATAATCACCAAGTAGAAAATTGCTGTGTGGAAAAATGCAGTATCTTCAACTGGGTACCCAAAGTCAAGCTGATGTGTGAGCTGCTATCAAACTGAAATCGAATTGCAGCACGGCTACGTATGTACTTGTAAATGCGTAGTCTAGCAACATACTATTTTCTAGTCATTGGCAGTTTATATAACAGGCTTTAAAAATATCTTACATAAAGAAATTCTATACTTATTTTAAAAATTGATGAAGGGTTTTTGCGACCTAGTTTGTAGAAAAGTCTTTTTTTAATGTTAATATTTTGAAAACTAAACATCATTACTTACATCCAAATAATTCAAGTATGTAAGTATTAACTTACCTTAACCAACTAACCAATAGAAGGCTGTAAACTATTCCTTCGAAGTTTAAAATATTTTACAGGACAGTAGTGTCTGAAAAAAAAACCCTTTGCCAATTCAATTAGTTACTAAAGTATCGACATAATAACAGGGTTAAAACAAATTTTCCTTATTTTGGACCAATGCGGTCGACTCATACGTCATTTTGACGAAAATCGGAAGGAGATTACAGATCTGAAGGTGGTTTTGGAATAAAATAGTCAAATTTTGAAATGTTTCGAAAAATGTTGAAAAAACCTGGAAAAATCCACTTTGCACGCACAAATGTTGAATTAAATATTAATTCATTTTGAGGAATCTGCATAGCTTCTGTTGTGCATGCGA
>JAQFZC010006639.1:0-12256 GCA_034695205.1 Dicyrtoma fusca
TATTAACTTTGGCTCTGTTTCTGTTTGTATTAAATTACTTGTAAAGTATACAACGTTCGCTATTGGATCTTTTTCGTATTTGCACATTTACAAAGGGGTATCCTATAATGTGTATGTATACCTATATACATAAGTAAGATTATACAATTTTTTGCATTTTGTACTCACATTTGTTCACCTTTCCCTTATTGGCTATTTCTTCCGAACGTGCCCAGAATTCCGTATGTGTTTGTGGTTTCTTTGTGTCTCGTTTATTTGATGTTTCAATTCCCTTCTTGCCTTCAATGTGACGGAGACTTTGCTTTAAACTTTTTTTATCAGTTAGAAACGTAGTCGGAGAAGCTTCTGCTTCTGTCATTTCTGCTATTCGGGTTTCCATTTACGTCACTATTATTATGTACGTAGATTTTGCTTCTGGGTAGCTACTTTGTATTTTGTATTTGCGTATATTGTTTATTTATTTTCCCTCCCTCCAATTACTTACTCGTTAATTGCAATGCAAATGCAATGCTAAAGTAAAAAAAAAACAGTATGTCTAATGTCTGGTAGGTATAGGTACGTGTAAGTATCGTTAATTCGTGAAAGAAGCAAAGCGAACAAACAACAAACAGGTCTTCTGTCCATTCACTACTAGTCACTTGCTACAACCAGTAGTTTTTGAGAAAATCACAAGAATACGCTAATTTTCATTCGAACAAGCGTTTATAGACAATAAGACAATTAAAAATTACAGAAAATTGCTTCCGAACAATAACTGCTGTCATGGCACTACAATGTGTTCTAAAGCCATAATATTTTAGTTTTCGCGTTCACATAACCCATAGGAAAGCTGAAACTTGCAACTCCAGCAGCCGCAATCTATACTAGCTGAGCTGAACCGGTCAGAAAATTATTAAAGTTGTGAGCTTATCTCTTACCACTACTGAAATTTAACGAATAATGACATCTGTTCTATAAAAACAAATTAACATATTATTTTATTATATACTTTATAGTTTTATGATCCTCCCCCTTTTTTTCTACCAGTAATTAAGAATTTTTCTATAGCAGATTGCCGCTAATTCTCGGTACTTCCCTTCCGCATCAGTCTTTGGCACGTCTGACGTCTACTCAACTGCAGGTAGTGCTGAGTGAGTGCTATCGAAGTGAATAATTAACTGCATGGCTAATAAAATTTGAAATTTTAACTTACTGCAATGCAATGCTTGAATTACGAATAAATTAGTGGTACTTGTTCCCAGCCTGCGCCTTTTGCATGCTCTACTCTAACCCATACGCTGTTTAAACACAAGCAAAAGGATTGTTTCAATTCAAAACTATCACTAAAGTTCAAAATATGATGGAGTGGTATTTACTGTATTTAGCACATATTTTTAAGACTATGTACTAAATTTTATAATTCTGGCTACTGTTACTGTGTCGAATTGTACGATAATGAAAATTTGAAATGTGTAAATGATACCCTGAGAAAATCAGTGCACAAAAAATTTAAAACCTAAGAAATGGGATGGGAACAAGATTGTGCTTACCTAGTAAGTAGTAGTAAGTTATGTCCCTATGGTACATACGTAATTTCAGGTAAACGATATAGGGTAACGCTATTATAAAATTCAACCTTAGAATACATATTAACGATTAATACATTTTGTTGTAGAAGTTGCTAGATAAGATTGTACACTACAAAACTACGTAAACCAGTAAGTACGTATACATGTACGCACGTATGTAGCTTCAGTTTTTCAAGTTTGTACACATGAAGGAAAGGACAGAAAGAGAAGAGGAGCGGAAATGGAAATCCTTTTGATTTCATATCTGAATGACTTACAAATACACAGACAAGTTTTCTAGGACTTCCATTCCTTTACAAATCTTTCACAAAATAAAATACCTTGCTTTTCGTTTCAACTGAACAGTAGCAAACTCGGAGAGACTATTTTAATGTGATTCGGGGTTTTAAGTTTAAAACGAAGCAGAACTGGAGCGCTCTTTACATTGTATATTAAGTAGCATCATCGGTTAGGTACTTCGTACTTTTACGTAAGTAAAGCACCTTTTGTAAATGGCGAGGTTGTAAACTGTCAAACATAATTTTAATTCAAGTTTTTAAAAAGTGTAAAATGCCCCATGCAAACTTGTCAACTGTACATATGTAGCTGTACTTCTTAAAATAGTCTTCAGTCAAATCGAAGCCTTGCTCTACGTTAGAAACTTGTAGTTCTACAAATACTTTGTATTTCTGTTGCCTACATCGTTTTTCTTTTTGTTTCCTGCAAACAAGTGAACACCACAGTAAACTTACAGGCCGGGCTTTTGGTTTCATTTTTATGACGTTTTTCATGTGAATTTGAAGGTCAGCTCTTTCCTATATGTTTGTAGTTAGCTCTTGCTGCTTCCATGCTAGCAGCCGTAAACTTGCCTTTCATTAGTATACATAAGTAGCAGTGCTGGAAAACTAGAAATGACTTAATATGTATGTACCTAGGTACAAATTCAAGGAGCTTTCACTAAACACGAGTATACTTTCAATGCATTTCCTGTCCATGTCCGATGTCCAGTTGAATTTTAACTTAATCCAATAAGCAAAGCCAAGAACTTGACTAGTTCCAGCTGTAGTGAATCTTCGGCTTCTTCTTTGTTTCTTTTTCCTTTGGCGCCCATCATCGCCTCACATCGTAAAGAATACAAGAAATATTTAAATTTTGACTTGGATCCTGTACATTACGTAATGCATTCTGCAAGCTGTAATAATTACGTGTATACTTACTTGATCCATATACCTACTCCAGTCACGAGAAGATACACGGCGCTCAATTAAGTAGTAAGTACCTTCACAGCCTTACAGGGCAACAAAGAAAATGAAAACTGGCCCTTATATCATATCAGTACCTGTGCCTTTATTAACATGTTTAGTTTAAATATATATAAATATATGAAACTCTGAAACTTTTCCTTTAGCCTTGGACTCGTAGAAAAGTGTGTTTTCATCCGTGTTCCTGAGGCACACAATACCCAGATCTATCTACTTCTATGCTCTCCAACTATGTACATAGTTATCTATACGTACGTTTATGTGCCTAGGTCTTGATTTACCTGAAGACTGAATTCCCTTTTATTTACACCTTCGTGTCTCCTGACTTTTTGTGTGGGCCTTTGGTGATGCGATGGTATGGTGCTGGATGAGTATGCTGAAGCAATTCTTGACATAAAGCTGGCTGAGCATTGTAGAGATCTGAAGAGAGAGAGAGAGAGAGGGGGACGACACAACATTAGTTAGAAAACATAACCGCAGGTAATATAATCTGAATAATGCTTAATGCTTGTCCAAGAGACCGAGACCCTTACTGCCTTACCCTGAACAAAAGCCTGCGAGCCTTCAAGAACCTTACATTTTTTGTACGATGGTTCTTGCTCCGTCCATATTTCAAGATCATGAGAACGGACACAGGTAGTACATAATAGGTAGCTCGTAGCTATGCTTTACACCTAAAAGCTACCCACATCTAACCTATGCTATGCACCTATGTGTTTTTCTGACTGAAATAGTTAAACGTCATATTACGAAGGTCCCAATGAACGTACGATATGCACGGTTTAAAATCATTTTCGTTTCGGTCGAAACGCCGCCAAGTCAACGGAGTACCGAAACCGAAAGTAAGCCAAGACGAGCCAAAAGATCAGAATCTGAACAAGCCCCAGCAAAAGATGGTTAAATGCGTTCCCTCTAGTTTGAAACTTAAATAGCATTGATGTAACTTGATTCGATTACAGTCATTAGTCATAAGATTGTAAAAATTAAATAGTGTCACTCCGATATGACAAAAGACAGTTTGTGGAGGCGAGCATCAATGTAAGAGCAAACAACTTTAGCATGTAGGAAAGTCTTCCCAACTGTTAAATAAGAGCTGGTCTGTTGAATACGGCTTACGAGAGAGTGAGAGATGTGATTGTATGTACCTAACTAGTTTAACGCGACAATTAATGTATTGTTTTCATGTTTATCAGTGGTATGAGGCAAGATGTAAGTTTCCTACAAGTTACTTTTGGCTGTCTAATTTTAGTTAGGTAGTTGTGTATTTTTAAGTAGATTTAAGTAGGCTACGAACTACAGTGCAGCGTTAAGAACTGAAGTCGTTCTATATAATGTAATTCCTTTGTGGAGTCAGTTTTTAATGTCGAAAGTATCATATTATTATAATTCATTATGTAACATGTGCACTTTTGTTAGATTTCGTTCTTTCTTTGTTTTATTTAGGTTTTAAAATTAAGATTAATTGTCGATGCAACCGACCTACCTATTTATGTTAATTTTAAACTTAAGCATTCATCTCTCCGACGATGACGTGTCATAATGGTATATACTCGTATACTTACAGTCCTGGTGTTGGTAATGGTAGTAAGATTTGATTTGGGTTTCAACCAGGCAGAGAAGACCTGAAGATGCTCAACTAAATTATCTTTATTGTGTTATTCTTGAAAATTATTAATTCACTTTCTGATTATGTAGTCGATAAATTAAATAGTATTTCCGTTTGTTATTAGGAAATACAGAAGTTGTTATTTTAATCTATTTAGTTAGAAGTCAGTCCTGCTGTTACATTGCGCATTGTTTGTTATTATTCAGACAGTCGTCAATGAAGCATCATTCAGATTGATTCAAGATCTCATAGCATCATTTACTATGCACAGGCAACACACTCAGATCCTAACAATTGGTAAAAGTGGTACTGTCCTGTCCTAAACCAAGACACCAAACCTTAAACCTTAAATGTCCGATGGTACTTATCTCTGAAAGCATACGAGTCCCAGTCTAATGGGATCTAGGTCCCCACAGGTAAGAATCACAGGTTCAAATTTTACCGTAGCCGGTTACATATATTTTGTTGTAGTAAATAGTTAAGTGGAGGGATAGGGTATAGGAAAGATGAAAAAGATGTAGTAAGGGAGATTCTTATGTGCTTGATGGAAAAGTAGGAAGGAACCGTGTCTGAAGACACAGGACAGGACGGAGCTATCTATGGAAGTAAGTGGACCTGCATGAGACTTTCAAAGGGGATGAGATGGGATGGGAAAAATTAAAAGAGCCCAGTCTCACAATCAGAGCCCAGAAGAACCAGCCCGTCTTCGTCTACCTTCACCACGAAAAAGAATGTGTGTGTGTCTTTTCGCATACTGGACTCTGCTATAGTGGTTTTGAAAGGGAACACATACTTGAAGCATGGACAGTGGAGGATTTCCTTACAGGTATTCACGATTCCTACCCAGGCAATGTAATGTAATTCCAAAGATGATGGGATAGGTATAATTATACAAGGCACAATTTTCTTTTGTATTTTCTACCAACAAATCCAAGTCCAAGTCCAAACGTAAAATCCAAATGGAAAAGATAGGGAAAAAAATTAAGGAAAAACTTGCCAAGGGGCAATACTTCAACTGGAACAACACAATATATACGATGATGAAGGAATACATACACCCATGTACAATACACACAAAGGGATCTTTCAAATATGAAGTCATCCTATTTACTTTAGAAAAATACTTTTAAAAAAGGTGGAATGTATGATAATAACGCTTCGAAATAAACAAAAACATAATATTAGGTGCATTTTTTAAAGACACAAAGGCTTAATTTTAAGTTTCAAAGAAATACAAAATGTGAAATTTGACCATTTAAAAAGAAGTATTTTCCGTGACGTGATACTTGGAAGTTTCCTAACCATCTTGATATTCTGTTGACTGATACTGGCATGCATATCCGTAGAGGAGGGAGAGATAGCTTCATGTAGATATACCTCTTCATCGTTTGAATTCCTTTGGATATATTCTTGAGGAATTGGATGGTTGGTTTGAAACGTTGAGACTTCACAAGGCAGAGTGGATAGAACAGGTGTGGTGAAGGTAGTAAGGTGATCATCATCCACTCGGTACCTCAGGTAAGGGTTGTGGAGGCAATGCAGTCTAATGCAGTGTAATGCAAAAGGCAAAATGTAATGTTTAGTATTTGGTTTTTGTGGTCTGGTTTGTTGGGGCTATCTGTTCTCTTAAATGTTCCTCCACTCACTTACACTTGCCTAGTGTGAATGCACATACCGACCACTTGTCGTCGTCGACGGACGTAATTTTTACTGTCGTTCTCCTGAGTTAGCCAACTATCAGTAAAAACCGTGTGTTACGCATAACATTATCTTTAAGTGCACACACATCTTTTTTTTGCATTCAAATTCCATTCAAATCTTCACCGAATTGTTCACTCAGCACAAGTCCCAGTTCCCATAATCAACGTACCTACTATACTCATCCATCTCCATGTGAACTCTTAAATTGTTATTAGGTGCAATTTTCCTAAAATTTCTAAAGATATTCATATAACGTTGGAAGCACCTACCTTCCTACCTAATTTATGTGGTGTCAATAGCTTAAACGGTGAAGTGGAAATGTTTTGCCAATAATAAGTTCAGTGTCTATATATATACCAGGGTAATGGTAATGCTAATAGCTCAATAATTATACTACCTAACCTACTTAAAAAACTGTTGTAGACTGAATTGCTGAAAAAATTTGCTACCTGCATTTAGTTGGGCTTCATTGATTTCCGTGGAAAACTCTGGCAATATATAGAGTTCGTTCAAAGCAATACAATTCTAACAATACAAGACGTTAACACTTACCGATAAAAAAACCACCGCGAATTATTTGGGCATTTTGCTCTTTCAACACATACTTGAAATCAATATAAAGCTGCAGTCCCATAAAATAAAATAAACTCAGATTTATATAGTAAAACTTTATACCAGTACCAGTTGTGAGTGCTTCTTGCTGCGCTATGTTTTATCCTCTTGTGGTCAGTAAAACTGTAAAGTGAAATTGAATCATAATCATATAATTTAATCATACGTCCCCTCACCGTGGAAGTTAATAAATTTAATAGGATTCTATATTGAATTTTGTGCATGAGTATCCAAATTGAAAATTGAATTGAATCGAAGCGAATCGATACTCAAGATCTCACTTGTCAAGCGGAATCTCATCATTCTTTAAGACCAGCACATGCGAATCCTCTCAAAATACCTTTTTCGTAAAACTGGGCGAACTGACTGTACTCTGTACATTCCTAAACCGCGTGGGGAATCTCCCTTTTCCTTTTTCAACAGCAATAGCCACACTCTGGGGAAGCAAAGGAAAAGACGTAGTAACAAACTGCGCTCATTTCCCTCTGTGCCGGTGAAATATCTATGACTATACATATACACACCGAGTTTGTTGTATACAACTTTATTTCATTGTGATTGTGAGAGCTCCATTGCGTTGAAGATTCGTTCCGGATGGAAATTGTTATCATATGCATGCCTCCCTTACTACGTCTAACTTGTAACTGAACAGGCACACACACTCCTGAATATTATTATTGTTATCCGTAGAGTTCCGTTGCGTCAGTTGATTATGATAACTCGACTTTACAACACGAATTCCATTTTTTGGTGAGGTAAAATCCCCATCGATTTTCTGTCAGAATCCAATCCACATCGGCAACTTGCCTTTTAACTTTTTGAATCAAGTTCGTCTTCTTCATCCTGATTTTGAATCTGATTAAACGGTGACTTTGGTTCGTTCATGATTACCTGCAGGAAAAAATAAAACCAGATAAAAAAACACTGTATACTAGTTGAAGGTTGAAATTGAAAATTTCAAATCCACTCAATTAATAACATTATAAGATTAACTTTTTGTGCCAGTAACTCGAAAGTATACAGGATTACAGGACCGACGGACGGACTTCTCATCAACGATTTGACATTTGATCAAGAGAATTGCATGCTTGAACGAAACAAAGCATGAATAATTTTCATTTCATTACAAAATTATAACTCTTGACTTTTAATGTACTGTAATGTAAGGTTGTATACCTTCACTAACAATTTAATTATACACGTCATACGTACGTATTGAAAGGGATAAGATCAAATGAAAGGGATAATGAAAAAGTTGATAGTGGAGTAGTATGTATTCTATTTGTACCCACTCACCATCGCATCGTTTGTTAATACATTCAACATTTATTTCAAGTTAAAGTTGACTGCGGTTGCATGTTGAATGTTGTGCCTGTGTCTTGTGTTGGAGTTTCGAAGTTGTGCAAAAGCTGAAAACTTAAATGAGTGATAAGATTGAGCGATTTTAATGTCAAATTCAGAACGATTAATTTCCTGATAATATCCGCTTATTACTTTTACACTCACCGGCGTTTATTTACCAACTAGAACTTGAGCATCGTTCGTTGATCGTGATCGTGACTTCGAAGACCTTATTGTTCACCTAAAACACAAATAAAAGGAAAGAAAAGTTAAACCTTGACAATTGAAACATTTATAATCTATCTCACATTTAAAATGGTCAGTTAAGTTTTAGTTCTACAAAAAGATTGTGATTGTGCTTACATTCAACATTCCATATTACAACATACAAAAAAGTAAAGAAACAAACAAACAATCATTTTGATGTTGAAAGGTTGAAAGGAATCTCTACCGAAGCAAAACGGATAACGATATACATACTTACAACATACAACATTCTACGACCTGAGAAAAGTGCAACAAAGAAATCGGTGGTGTAGCAAAAATCAAACTTGAAACTGCGAAACTGTACTGTAACCGAAAACACTGTCCAAGAAAAAGATTTTTATTTCTTTATCGAAGAAGAAAAAAAAAGAAGATTTTTTCGGCGTGTGTCTGTCTACGCCGGCTTCATTGTTATAAAACGGAAGAAGATGCCAGATACGGAGCCAGCGGTGTGATGTGAATAAAGGAGTTAAATGCACGTGATCAGTTCAAAGTTTATGACTTGAGACGAGAGCGGAAATAAACTGTGAGAGTAGCAACTTTTATTTTCTTTTCTTCAAGAAAAAAATATATTCCATATATTTGTATCAAAATATAAAATATTTCGCATTTTTTTTTCTTGCAAAACTGGTAACTTTTGTGCCCAAGACGAAGGAAGGTGTATAGACTAGACCCAAAGTCAGAGGGAACCCATCACTAGCTCTCTTATCGGGTGCAGTAGCATCATAAAAAGCAGAGCCTACAAAAACGTCAACTCAAAAATAGTTTTTTTTCCACCAACAACGAATCTAAAGATTACGATGTATTTTTACATATGACCTGTTTTCACTTTAAGTGACATTCAAAAATAAATATAAAAAAAAATCCTACATTCGTATCTGTAGAATAAATTTTTATGATTTGTATTTCTTGCGAAAATTTTTGACTTCATTGAATTTCCCTTGACGTCTTCTTCACGTGCTTTTGAGACTGAATCATCTACATACATAGCTACTCCGAGTGAAGTATACTTATGACTTACATAATACATAGAAAGAATCTATCTGCAAGAAATATTTTGTCCAGCTAATCTCCTATCATCTGCACTTCTACGCTTGTGAAAAATCAAGCCAAGTTCAGTCAAGAGAATGGATGGAAAGTTTGTGCTAAATTAATGGTGTTCTCCTGTCAAAATCATTCTATGACTCTTTTCAAGGTAACAGAAATTACAGTGATTTTTTTTAGATTTCCCTTTATTATTAAAGTAATTTTGTACATTGATAATTGTTTGTTGTGATATTCCCACGTCACATATCCTAGCATTACCATTACCAGTAGTGTCGTTATCAGTCCATAGCATTTATACCATATTTCTCATTGTTGATTGTTGGACTTTTAAAATTTGAAAAACCTAAAATCCTTTCCTTTGTTGTTCGTCAAACCAAAAGTTATGCTTTGTGGTGCTTTTGTAAAAATAAATGGTGGCGTCCCGTTCAAGGGATTTCAATTGAAAAGAATAGTTAGGCCAGAACGGACCGCGTTGGCCTGGTCTGGTCTGGTCTGGTCCTTGTCGGTGTTTGGCCTACCTTTCATTATTTGATCATCTTTGATGATTTGACTAGGATGCCTACTTGCCTAAATATTTTCAGAAATCAATTAATCATGGAAAATTCCATTGTGTCAGTCTGCCGTATGGGAATCTATACTGTTTCCTTACATTACTGCATTCTGTATTGTTGAGCAATGGAAGCCCAGTGCAAACTTGAACGCAGTGTGTGATAACATTATGAATCGTGTACATAATAATAAATGTGCGTAGCACTGTCAAATGTAGGAAGTTCTCTATTTGTCTTTGTCAGCGTTAGCTCTGTTTGGGGCTTAAAATCAGGTTTTCCTTTTGAAAGAGATGACAAGTGTAGCTAGTAAGTAAGTACCTAAGTAAGTAAGTAGGTAGTTTGATAGTTTTTGATGCATTAAGGGGAAAATATCGAAAAATCTTCACTCTTTGTACAAAAGAAATTAATTTCCTCTTGCGTAATGCAATGCTATTGCAGTAGTGTGCAATACTATATATTTTGTAGTATTTGTGTTTTAAGTTCTGTACTGTATCCATGGTATGGCTATAAAATAGAAAAAATCCTGTTCAGATTCAATTCCAACTTGAACGTCCAAGTCCAGCCCCTATTGGACCCACGGCTGCAGTAATCATTCAATTTCACAAAGGTTACCATCCTATGGTCGTAATCCAAGTCGTCATAAAGTCAAAAGCTTTAAAAAAAATGCAAAGATACAGTGGAAATTAGGATATAAAAAATTTAAAGTTTATCTCAGAAATATTTGTTTCCTCACTCACACTGCAGCTCACAGACGTAAGACTGACTGACGGCTACCTGACTCTTGACGAGGATGGCGATCACTGAATGTTGCACTGCACTGCACTGCAACTCTGATCGAAATTTTTACAGAGAAAAAGAGAGAGAGAGATGCAGAAATCAGTGCCAGAATTGCGCAAGTTAACCGTGTAGCATGTAGCAATAAGCCTGTTCTATCATGATCAATGATCACGTACGTGGTCTGATCTGTCTGGTGTCTGGTCCGACTATAAAAGTAAAGCAAAAGAATCACCTGCTATGATCTGTCTATACCCTATATGTACATACTTACTGCTACAGTTGCAGTCATGGTTTCAGTCTTCGTTGAATGGGAATAGGGAAAAAAAGTCTAGTGTGGTAAAATGTCAAGGCAAAAAAATATCAGAAAAAAATTGAATGAATGATCTCTACTCCTACGCTTTTGCACTTCAAAGAAATTTCTTCTCCACCTGCTTTTATTCTGTTTGTCTGCCTGTCTAGCTCCCTGCTTCCTTGAATTGCCATCCAATGCATCCACAATCCTTCCCTTGATCTGTGAATTTAATTCTCGTCTCCCGTCTGTTACAGTTTTATACACTTGAAACTACGTCTACATCAAAAAAAGGGCTTCTAAGGATATTTTTCTTACAGCTGAGTCTATGTGTAGGCGGCAAAGGTGTAATAAAAGGCCTACAGAATTGACAATTGAGCTACCTGCATTTTTCAATGCTGGAACTTATACGTAATGCAGACGGCTGGATGCGTTTTGTAAAAATGAATGCTCATATTTAGTTATTCTGCATCCTCAATATTTAACGACAGAGCGTTGGTGGCGTAAATGACTTTCAGTATAATATGCTATATGTGTATAGCAAATATTAAAAGCTTTATTAAGCTAAAATGCAAATGTAATTTATTGTAGCTTCAAGAAGGTAAATGAAAATACTAATAGCCAGCATACGTTTCAATTTCATGTTCATAAATTCAATTCCTGAAGTAATTCATAATTCTTCATATCTTTCAACATTATTGTAATCTTTCCAGTGTCTTTCACACATACGAATCTCGTACAAATACCTATTATGATTATGATGCAGATAGCGATTACAACTACGCAGAAGATGTGAGATGAATCCACGATACACTTTTTTGTTTTATGTGTGTATTTCTGTGTTGATTACGGCACGACTGACTCAGTCATTACAAAAGTACTAAATTGTAAATGTAATTATAATTGTTGCATAATTTCATAGTGATTACGTGCTAATGACCGAGTTAAGAGAATGCCACACAGTCAAAAGAGTCAAGTCAAGTGCAGTATTATTAGGATTAGCTGCTCTGCTCTATTCTGCTCTGTCGTGACTCGTGAGCTTGAAAGGATGAAAACAATGAAGCTTTTGACATTAAAGTTTATTGAGCACGTTTTATGAAGTAACTGCCGGCTAGGCTGGACCTACAGTGTTAAAGTGTAGTGAAAAAGTTGGAGCTGGCAATTGTTTAAGTAGGTGCAATTTTTATGTATTGATGGCATTAAAAGATACTGTACATTGATAACCTGAAGCAGATGAAATTATTCTACTACCCATTGATTTT
>JAQFZC010006640.1:0-12255 GCA_034695205.1 Dicyrtoma fusca
AGCCTCCTACCTTCCTCACCCACAGTAACTGGTTGAGTCAGGTTGTATGGACCAAATGGTCAAATCGACCCAATGAAATAAATTATTTATTATTATTTTTATTATTATTCATATATAATTAAGTTCGAATTATTATTCAACAAAATAATTTGGGTTACGGCGAAGCAAACTAGCAGGTAAATACTATAGCGATTAATAATATCGAATTTGTTTGCGAATAGTTTCATCCTTTTTTGGATTTTGATTTTCTCCTTTTTTGGGATTTAGACTGGTGTTTTTTAACGGGTTTATTTCTACGTTTTACAGGGGTTAAATATTCAAGATCATCATCATCATTATCATCTTCATCAATTTCCGTATCCAGATCGTCGTCATCGTCAGTATCGAATTCGGCGTCACCATCATCTTCATTACTGAGCCCGACTACGATTTTTTTCTTTGGCTTTGTTTTTGGTTTTTTTATTTCTTTTTTGTTTTGCTTTTTTTGGTCTTCGCTCTGTTCGCTGAGAGCACAGTTGCAAGGTTTCGCCGTCGTTTTTTTTTGGCCGTTTTTTGACTTTTTTTCAGCAACTGTACTTGCTTTGGCTTTTTTTCGTATTGTGATTATTTCTTCGGGTTGGGTCTTAGGTTCCTCGGTAGTGACCACGTCAGTTTCCATTTCGGTGGTAATTGCAGTGTTCGAATCAGTTTCGGTCAGTGAAGTTGTGGTTTCAGTGGCAGCATCAGCTTCAGTTGTACTGTCAATTTCAGCTTTCGTATCTTCTACAATTTCTTCGACCTTTTTGGCTTCAACTTTAATCACTTTTTTAGGAGCTGGTGTTGGGACAGCCTTTTTTATTACAGGTGTTTTAGCATCTACCTTTTTAGAAGTTGGTTTACTCTTGTCTTTTGAAGGTGTGTCTTTACTAGCTTTAATTTCTACAATTGATTTTCCAGCTTTTATCGCTGCTGGTTTTGCTGTGATCGGCTTAATTGCTTTACCAGCTTTTATTGCTGCGGGTTTGGCGGTGGTGGGTTTTATACTTTTCCCAGCTTTTGCCGGGGCTGGTTTTACTGCTTTACCAGCTTTTGCCGCTGGTGTCTTAATTGCTTTTGCATTTCTTCCGGATTTATTTTCCGTTTTAGCCTTAGCTTTTGGCGCAGCATTTTTGCCTTGAGGTTTATTATTTGAAGCTGATGGTTTGGACTTTACTGGTACTGCCTTAGCGTTCCGTCCAGATGGCGGTTTGGCTGTTTTCTTTGTTGTAGTTTTTATTTTGATAGCTGCAGTTGGCTCCAAAGTGGGGATCACTGTTGTTTCTTCTTCGGTTGTTGCTGGAGTTTGCTCTACACTTGTGATGGACGTTGCTTCAAAATCCGTGCGTGTACTTGTTTCTACTGTCATTGTTGTTGATACTTCCTCTGTAGTGGTTTGAATACTGATAGTTGATTGGAAATTGACTATTTTTCTTGAGTCTGTATCATTCTCCCCTTGCCACAGGCTAGTATCAATCTTACTTTGGTTCAACAACAGCCACGTTTTTGGTTTAAGAAGTTGTTCGAGAGGTTCCGTTTTTGAAGGTTTTTTCCCTCCTAACCACATTACACGTCTCCTTGTACTGGCTGTGGGTGCTAGGGTAGTTTTTCCAAGCCACATTGGTTTAGGACGTTTTCGAGTAGTATTTAGCAACTTTGTTGTTGTTATCTTGGTTGTCGGTTTCTGTGTGGTAGTTTTCTGTGGTGTAAGTTTTCTTGTTGCCGTTGTTTTTGCTGCTGTTGATTTTGTTGTTGTTGTTGCTGTAGATTTTTGTGTTGTAATTTTGGGCGTTGTTAGTTTTTCAGTTATTGCTTTTCCTGCTTTAAGGTTTGGTGCTCTTATTTTCTGTATTGTAGGTTTCTGTGTTATCGGTTTTAGTGTCGTCAGTTTTTGTGTAGTTTGATTTTCTGTTGTTAGTTTTTCTGTTGTTGATTTTTGTGTTGTTAGTTTTTGTACTCTTATTTTCTGAGTTGCAGGTTTCTGTGTTATCGGTTTTTGTGTAGTTGGATTTTCTGCTGTCGGGTTTTGTGGTGTTAGTTTTTCTGTTGTTGGTTTTTGTGTTGTAAGTTTTTGTGCCAATAATTTCTGTGTTGCAGGTTTCTGCTTTGTCGGTTTTTGTGTTGTTGGATTTTCTGTTGTCGGGTTTTTTGCTGATAGTTTTTCATTTGCTGGATTTTCAGTGGTTAGATATTTTCTTGCCCGATCTCTCAAATCCGGAAACATTGTAATCTTCGGCACTTCAGCTGGCGATATTCTAGGTCCAGATCCAGGGATGTTTGTTGCGCGCATTTCTGCTACCCGTTTTTCAGTCACCGATGTTTCGGTTGTAGTTGAAATGTTTGGATTAAATCTTTCTAAAGCATTTACATTTTCACTTTCTGGATCGTCATCGCTTTTGATTTCAACTTGACCCATTGGCATCAGTGGTGTCGTGTTAATTTTCACAATTGCAGCAGAAACCGTGGTCGGTGCCAGCGGCCGTGAAGTGGCATCTTGCATTTGAAGTTTCTCAAAAGTCTGATTCGGATTTGTTTTTGAATTGATTGCTGAGCTAATTATATTGCTAAGATTAGAATATAAATTAACATCGTTGTTCGTAATAGTGTGACTTACAGCTGTATTCAGTGTTGAGTTAGGATTGTTTTCATTTTCATCTGGTAAAGTGCTAGGGTTTAGATTGAGGCTTCCCGGAAAAATTGAATGTTCAGTTGCTGAGCGTGCAGTCCAAAAATCAGAAAATGTGTTGGTTTTTTCAGTTGAAAGCATATTACCAAAATCTGAATTATTTCCTCCTGACATGTTGCTGGAAAGGAGCCCCGCCAGTAGCAAAGGTAGAAAAGCACTAGCAAACGCATTTTCAGGTGTTGATGCTGCTGCGTCTGTTAAATTTGAATTTAAAGTTGAGTTTTTATCAGACATTAAACCTTTTAACAATAGAGGAAGTAAAGCAGCTAGCATCATGTTCTCTCCTGGTGTTGAACTTGTAGGATTTGAACCATTTCTTATTGAAGATCCTTCCGCTGCTGCTGCTGTTAAATTTGAATTTAAAGTTGCATTATTATCAAGTATTAAGCCTTTCATCATTAGAGGAAGTAAAGCAGCTAGCATCATGTTCTCTTCTGGTGTTGAATTTGTAGGATTTGAACCATTTTGTATGGAGGACATTAATCCACCCAGTATTAGAGGTAGTATTGCAGACATAATTGAACTAGTGGGATCCGAATTACTTGACAAGCTAAACAAATTATTTAGAGCATTTAATTCACTCAGATCAGAATTGCTCTCGTTGGTTGGATTTGAGCCGTTTAAACCTTCAAGCATTAGCGGAAGTATAAGATTCATTAAAGGGTTCTTGTCCATCGATGAGTTATTATCAGAATTTAAACCTTTCAACATTAGAGGAAGTAAAACAGCTAGCATAGCGTTCTCTTCTGGTGTTGAGTTTGTAGGATTTGAACCATTTTGTATAGAGGACAGTAATCCACCCAGTATTAGAGGTAACATTGCAGACATAATTGCACTAGTGGGATCTGAATTATTTGAAGACGTCGACAAGTTAAAATTAAACAAATTATTTAGGTCCTTTAATTTATTTAGGTCCAAATTACTGTCGTGAGATGCATTCGAGCCGTTTAGGCTTTGAAGTACTAGATTCAGAAGAGCGTTGTTTTCCACCGATGAATCTGTTTTGGTAAAATTGAAACTTGTCACTGAACTGTTGAAAGGATCACCAACCACCGTAGACGAATTCGTAACATTTGTCTTAATAAAATTTGACTGAACTGAAAAACTTGTATCAGAGTTTGAATGATTGTTTATGTTTGGAACTTCCAATGTTTTCTTCGTATCATTGAAAGCAGAGTTTGTGAGTGATTTGTGAGTTTGAACTGGAGAGTTGTCATTTTCTGGTTTAACAGTTGACAGGTTTGTTGAAGCTGAATTGTTTTGAACTTTTATTTCCAATTCTTGTTTTTCTAGATGGTTAAATGGCGAGCTGTCTGCAGTAGTTGGACCATTTACAGTTGATTGCGAATTATTTTGCTTCGTAATTAATGTCTGTATAGTATTTTTAGGTGTTAGAGAAGCTGTGTCTGAGCCGTTTAACCTTTCAACTGTCAAATTATTCGCCTTGTAACCGTTTGATTTTTCAACTGTCAAATTACCAGCCATCAAACTGTTTGCCATTGCAGACGTCAAATTACCAGTCCGTTCTCCAGTTAACACTTTAGGCCTCAAATCATCGGTTGAATGACCATTTACTACAATGTTTGATGTCGTTATTGAATTATTCAAGCTTAGACTCGTTTTTAAATTAACTTCTGTAACATTTCGAATCCTTTGATTTAAAAGTGATGCTGATGAATTGGTTTCATTTGAAATTTTACTTGTCTGCATATTTCTTGTTTCTGGAGTTTTTGGAACCTCAGGTGATGAACTTGCAGAATTTGGTTGACCCACTGTTTTATTAATAATGCTGTCTTGCCCCGGAATTTGTATTACGGCAATACTAATATGTTTGCTATTAACGCTGCTTTGACTATTAACATTGTTGAATGGATTGATGCTAAAGTTCCCTGCAATTAAATTAGTTTCGTTTAAAAGCTGACTTTGACTTGATGGGCTGGCAGGGCTTGTAACGTTAACTGTACTAATTTTTAAATTGAAGCCACCGTCGCCGTTGATAGGAATACTAGTGTTTGAATTGTGTCCAATTTCTACTGGTTGGGTCTTGTGTGCTAGATTAGCTGGCTTCACATTACTTCCGGGCTTAGACTTTACGTTGATGTAGTTAAAGTTGACCGAGTCTAAATAGCTTGTGTTGCTTATAATTGGAGAATTTGGATTAACCAGCGGTAAATGTGAATAGTTCAGATTCATATAGTTTACGTTATTGACATCTGATGAATGGTCATTATGCAATTCTGGGCTTTCCGCATCTGTAGAGTCATCATTCTGAATAACAAATGATACATTTCGAACATTTACCTGATTATGAATAGTAGGCGGCAAATAACCGGGTCGGTCACCATTTGAATTTTGTACATTTAGGTTAGCAATGTTAGCGTTATTGTTATTGTTGTTACGCATTGGTTGCTTTTGTGTTTTAGATTTAGATTTTTGATTTAAAATTTGAAAGTTCCAGTTCTCTACAATATTATTGGTGGCATTTGTAAACTGTTGAGGGAAGCCTTGATTCATTTGGTTTTGGTTAGCTTGGGCCATATTTAAATCCATTGAGTTAACATTATTAGCAATGTTTGATGTTTCTGCATCGTTTGAATTTTCATTTTCACTAAGTAAGTTAACTGTGTGAAAGTTGATATTGTGTGTCACCTTTGGGATAGGTAAATTTTCTACCGAATTTACTATAATGGGCTGCTGCTGTTTTTGCTGTAGTTGTAGTTTTGGCTGTTTTTGAACAATGTTTATGTTGGTTACATTTACCGTGTGTATATTTTGTGGCTGGGCATTCTGATAGCGGATGGCGCCACCATTTAAATTTAAATATGGATTTTGTACGGGTTGATCTATGTTATTAATAATTGTATGCTGTGTATGTTGCTGTTGCTGCTGATTTCCGTAAAGCACTTGGCCTTGATTCACGTTTGAATAGACCACCTGTTTGGGGTTTGAATAGATCATCTGACTTGGGTTTTGCTGGGCAATGATTTGCGGTTGTTGGTAGACTTGTTGGGCCTGGTACATCGGCTGTTGATACACAGGCTGGGGTTGGTACACCGGTTGTGGTTGATACATTGGCTGCTGATAAATTGGCGGCTGATAGACCTGCTGCTGGTAGACAGGCTGCTGGTAGACCGGTTGATGGTAGACTGGCGCCTGCGCAATTGGAATTGGATTCTGGTACTGCTGATACTGTGGTACGGCGTATTGATTTACCATTGGTACTTGCATAGACATTCCAGCATTCGGCTGGTAGATGATTTGTTGGCCGTATGGATTCTGAGCACTTTGTAGCTGATTTTGGTAAAGAAATTGCTGCGCCTGGGCAATTGATTTTCTGCCTTGCTGCTGTAGCTGTTGCTGCTGCTGTTGATAATTTGTTTGAAGCGCCGTCTGGTTAAGTTGAATATAACGAACCTGGTTTGATGGAAGAACTTTAACAGCAGATGGAACTGCTGCGATGGGCATCACCACAGGTGGTACATATTTAACAACTGGCTGCTGCACTAAAGCCAGATTTGGAGGCAATACTATTGGAACTGGCATCGCAATCGTCTTATTCGCTAACAAGTCTACTTCCTTTTGTTCTTGATCTTGTGAAATGAACGATGGAGGTACGTTAAGTGTGCCCTCTGTTTCATCATTTACTTCCTTCTGTTCTTGATCTTGTGAAATAAATGATGGAGGTAAGTTAAGTGTGCCCTCTGTTTCATCGTACACATCCTTCTGCTCTTTATCTTGTGAACTAAATGATGGGGGTAAGTCCAGTGTCCCCTCTGTTTCATCATACACAACTTCTTCATCATTTGCAAACGGCATAAAATCATTCGACGTTCCGGTTCCGGAATTTGAGGGATCAAATGGAGGTTTTAGTGGATCACTTGAAAGGGGCGAATCTTGAAGTTTTGAACCCAGTGTCTGATTCGGCAAAAGTATTTTGGTTTTCTTAAATGGTTTAAGGTCTGATGTGATCTGCTGCGAAGCTGCAGGGTCGTTTGATTTGAATTTAGCGCCTTGTTGTACTCCTTGCACTGATATTGTTGTTGTTTTGGACGCCGTTTTGGGTTTTGCTGAGCCGGCCTTTGCAATCGTTACTGTTTTCACCGGCAAGGCCGTCGTTTTTTGTGCTTTCTTTGTTGTACTTGGCACGGTTGTTGAGATGCTTAATTCCATAGTGGAAGAACTTGCTGCTGGTGGTGGTGTCGTTGGCGAATCTGTCGATGTCTCAAGGGTTATAGCTGTTATGAGAATAGGAGGTACTATTTCTGTAGAGGGTTTTCCTAAGGGAGCGATAGTAGTGAGTACAGTCGTTGTAGTTTTTGCGGTAGGTAGTCTTGTAATTCCTCTTAGTGTTAGCAGTGTTGTTATATTAGTTTGTGGAGTTGTTAAAGTATTTGGTGATATTGCTTCAGTTGTAGTTGCAGTTGGCGCTGTTTTAGTTTTTGTTGAATTCTGCAATGCTGGTTTAGTTAAATGTGGTTTCGAAAAATTTGATATGGTAGTGGTCGTAGTTGGCGTTGTTGTTATTGTTAAAGTTGTGGTTGGTCTGGTAGTAGTAGTTGTTGGTGTTTTTGTAGTTGCTGTTGTTGGCGCTGTGCTTTTTGGTATTGACGTAGTATTTAGTGTTGTTGCAACTGTGGTTGTGGTAGTTGTTGGTGTAATTGTTGTATTTGTGGGTATAGTAATAGTAGTTGTTGTTGCTACTGTAGTTGTGGTAGTAGTTGGTGTTGTTGCTACTGTAGTTGTGGTAGTAGTTGGTGTTGTTGCTACAGTAGTTGTGGTAGTAGTTGGTGTTGTTGCTACTGTTGTTGTGGTAGTTTTTGGTGTGATTGTTGTATTTGAGGGTATAGTAGTAGTTGGCGTTGTTGCTACTGTAGAAGTGGCGGCTGGTGGTGTGGTTGTTGTATTTGTTGGTGTAGTAGTAGTTGGTATTGTAGTTGTTGTAGTTAGTGAGGTAATTATAGCAAATGGTTTCGTTGGTAGTACTGTTGTTAGCACTGTAGTTGTTCTATCGGTTGATGTTGTTGTGGTTGTTGTAGTTGTTGTTGTGGTAGTAGTAGTGATTGTTGTTGCAGTTGCTGGTACCGTTGTAGTAGCCGGGGTGGTAGTACTTGGTGTTGTTGCAGTTATTGGTGCTGTGGTAATTGTAGTTTTTGGTCTGGCAGTAGTAGTTGTAGTAGTTGCTGTTGTTGTTGCTACTGTTGTAGTTGGTGTTGCTGTAGTGGTTGGTACTGTTGTAGTTGTTGATGGTTGTATGTGTGTAGGTGTTGTTGATGTGATAGTGGTAGTGGTTGGTGATGTAGTTGTTAGTGTTGTTGGCGTAGTAGTATTAGTAGTAGTAGTAGTATTTGTTGGTGTTGTAGTGGACGCAGTCGTTGGTTTTGCCGTTGTTGCAGTTGTAATTTCTGTTGGTGTAGTAGTAGTAGTGGTTTTTGGTGTCGTTGTAGTAGGTGGTAATGTGGTGGTAGAAGTTGTAGTAGCAGTAGTAACTGGTAAACTAATGTTGACCATATTTGGTGCAATTGTACTAATTTTGAATGTGTTGGTAGTAGTGTTTGTAGTTGTAGTTGGTGTCGCTGTTGTTGTATTGATAGTTATATTTGGGATCGAAGTATTTGTAGTCGTACTTGGAGTTGTTGTAGTAGTAGTTAGTATTGGTACTGTAGTAGTATTTGATTCTTTAGTAGCTGCCCTTGCTTCCATAGTTGTAATAGATAACGTTGTTGTTGTATTATTGGTTGTGTTCATTGTGCTACCAATAAGCCCTTGTTCTTTTTTTTCTAATAATAATGCAGCACGACCTGACGCCAATGTTGCAACACTTGGCATTGCTGGTGGCCAAAAATTTGACGCCTTAGTTGTGTTTGTAAGATTGTGGGCAGGGGGAGATGTTGTTGTTGTATTAGTAGGTTTGTGAGTTGTAGTTGTTAAATTTTTGTTAACTTTAGTCATTAATTTTCTTTTATCCATTTTCAACTGACATCTAGTTTTTCGTTTTGCGGGTTTTTTTGTTGTTGTTATCGTCTTTAAAGTAGCCTTGTCTGGTGTTTTAATTAGTGCCCATGATTTTTGAAATTCACTTTTTAGACTATTATTAACTGGAGTGCCGATTGAACGTGACAGGATAAGGTTTGAAGGTAAATTGTCTCTCGCGTCATTCCCTCTGCTGCCACTAGTGTCGTTTGACTTCCCAAGATTTTTTTGAAAATTATTAAAGCCATTTCGGAAGCTTGTTTGATCTACCGTTGGCTTGTTCGAGTTCGAGTTCGAATTACGTTGAGTGCCACTACCGGTGGCAGTACTACGACTGGTTTTAACCTCATTGCAATTGATACAATTTAAAAAACCGTAAGTTAGTAATAATACAGTAAGCCAGTACAATATTTTTGGGGAATTTGCTAGCTTCATGTAGATGGCTGATTAGTCGTACATAATTACCCAAGACTGCCATTTGACTAACCCATTCTCCCATTGAATTCAACTAGCCTTATTACCGTACTAAAATTACCCCGAGATTCATTATTTGTCCACAATAAAAATTGTGAACGTAATCACATTGTCACTCTTTAATGCAGAAAGCGTGTATCGTCCAGTCGTTTTTGCCTACTACAGTTAAGAGATAAACCGTTTTGCATCTTATTTTCAAGGTTTGACAGCAAATTAATAGCACGCAGCTGCTGTATTATCTTCAATTGTATTTTGCGGAAAACAAAAGGCAAACGAAGTAATAAAAACAAACGGAGATTAATAAATACAATTAAAAATTAATTGTTCGACAGCTTACTGTCATTGCTACTCCACACTACATTGAAAGTCATGGATTATTTCAATAATTTAACATTTAGCTTCCTAATTCAAGTATGTAATTTAATTCAAAAAACTTTGCCAATTTAATCAGAGTTAAAGCTTTATAAGTAAATCTCTGGTATATAATCGCTGGGCTACAATAATATTTTCGTTGATAAAACTTAGTCAACGAATAGATTTAGAACAACCCAAATAAATAGATAGTGTGAATAAATGCCCATTAATCATGCAGATAACATTTTGTACAATTGCTACTGATACTAAAATTCCTATCAGCGATTTTGTATTGTGTTCATGCCTTATTTCTTCTCAAGTAAAGTATTGCAGCCGCCACGAGAAGGTGTTTTTATTAATTATTACCTAGTTTTGAAAATATTTAAATTCTCTAATTAAAAAAATGGTGATTTTGAACTCTTTCATAAAAGTAATGGTAACGTTTACGATCCTTCTACTGACACTGACTTCTTTTGGGATAGGATTTAAGCACGAGCTGTGGCTAAACAAGGTAGGCAGTAATGAAACCCTCTATTTTGACGCCGGAGTGGCCGATGCATCAGATTACTATTGGGATTTTATGGAGGTGGAAAGCTGCTGTGTTACTGGAAAGTAGGTCACATTTTATAATTTCAAAAATCCTATTTATTTTGCTAATATAATGCATTGCTATAATAATACCCAATTTTCTGAACTAGGTGGTACATTTTCGAAGAGGCCAACTTTACAAAATTCTGGCTAAGCTTTGGCTACATTACCAGTGGAAACGTGGCCTGTGCCGCTATGAACTTTTCAACTATAAATTCCTTCCGTCACTGGGGCGCCAGTGACACGACTACGGACGCCATTTGCTTGTACACTGAACAGAACTACAGTGGAGATGAGATTCTGGTGACTGAGTCAGTTCTCCGAAATATTGAGATTCCGATCCAATCTCTCACTGCTACTGGGACGTCCAGCTGGATGTTGTTTGAAGGACAGGACTTAGGTGGGAAGTCCCTCTGCTACCACGTTCCTAAGAGGGAGGAGCCCACGGACAATTTCATTTACAATTGGGACTATTTAATTTGGCTAGAAATGGAGACGATCGGCTCCGTTTTTAAAGGGTGCAATCTGACAGAGATTGAGCTGTATAAGGAAACTTCAATGTAGTCTCTATTCAATGATTTTAATTTCAGAGCCTTTTGAAATGGCTATTTACTTAGTTTTGAATATTTTTGAAAATGATAATTTCTAGATTTAATACCTTTTCAAAAACGATAATTTCTAGCTTCATCATTTTGGAAAACGGTTATTTATGGGTTTGACCTATCTGAAAACAGTAATTTATAGTTTTTACACCTTCTTGAAAACAGCAGCTTCTAGTTTAGGCCTGTTTGAAAGCGGTTATTTCTTGTTTTGACACCTTTTTGAAAACGTTTATTTCTTGTTTTGACACCTTTTTGAAAACGCTTATTTCTTGTTTTGACCCCTCTTTGAAAACGGTAACTTCCAGTTTTGACCTGGTTAAAAACGGTAATTTCTAGCTTTATCATTTCTGAAAACGGTAATTTCCAGTTTTGACACCTTTTTGAAAACAATAATTTGTAGCTTTGTCATTTTTGAAAACGGTAATTTCCAGTATTGACACCTTTTTTAAAACAGTAACTTCTAGTTCTGACTCCTTTTTGAAAACGGTAATTTCCAGTTTTGAAAACGTTTTTTGAAAACAATAATTTGTAGCTTTGTCATTTTTGAAAACAGTGATTTCTAGTTTTCACACATTTTTTAAAGCAGTAGTTTCTAGTTTTGACGCCTATTTGAAACCAATAATTTCGATATTTTTTGACATCATTTTGAAAACAGTAATTTCTGATTTTGACTATAGTCAAAAAGTTAAAGCAGACCGATAACAGCCAAGTTTCAGATTAAAAGTTGTACTGCATCGTAGAATGGTTTATTTCCCAATTTATTTATAATGTGTATTTGTACATAGTCAATAGACGTAAGACACCTCGTACAAAACTTGTTACTATTTAACTACCGACTATCAATACTGAATAAATCCTTAATTTTATTTAACAGAAAATCCTTAAATGTACTGTGTATGTACACTGTCTCTGCCACTGCGGACACTGCAGTAGCAGTACAATTCTAAATACCAGTCTTTCACACAGGTTGTTTCGCTAAGGCTCACTTTATTCAATCTTTCAATCCTTTCCCTCTGACGATGAGTTCCGTTCCCATCATTACCCATTTGAGTGAGTTGCCCATCCGCTAGGGAAGCCCTAGCTTCAAATGGGAAGCCGCCAGACGTTGTTTCAAAGCCGATAATAAATTCTTTGCCATTTAACTTTGGTGCAGCTGTAATTCTACCGATGGATAGTCGTTCACACTGAGAAGGTGCGGTAGCCATCCATTATGGCGCTAATGACATTTTTGGCTGCTATTTGAACCACCAGTGAAGAAAGGTCCATGGTCTCTAAATTGAAACAAAGGCAATAATTCGGCGGGATTCCCGCCTTAGAACTTGTTCGGTTTTCAGAAATCTCTGTAAAAAGCGACTGGCCATATGTACGCTGGTAAAAGGTCCCATTTACGTAAACTCCGCCTTTGGGCGTGGGGACGAAATTGCGTAGGGACGAAATGGTGTAGGGACGAAATGGCGTGTGGACCAAATGGCGTGAGGACGAAATGGAATACAGTCGTACAGTATAGGGCGAGAACCTACACTAATAAAAAAATAATGAAAAATGAAAAGAGTTACGTAAGAAGGT
>JAQFZC010006641.1:0-12254 GCA_034695205.1 Dicyrtoma fusca
TATCTGAAAAGCATCTAATGTGTAGGCATTCACACATATTTTGAAAAATTTGCAAATCAAAGTTTTGCTTGTTTAAACAATCCCAAACCCAAATTCGTCATTTTAATAGAAAAAAAAACAGAGTTTTGTACCTTTCAAAATGTAAATATTAAAGATTTGGATTTTTCAAAAAGTGTACAATAAAGATTTGCGTATTTCAAAAAAGTAAATAAAGTTTTGCATGTTTTAAAAAGTGTAAATCGAGGTTTGCTATGCTTTACAAAATGCAAAGATGCCTCATATCTTTTAAAAAAGGCAAGTCGGGTTTTGCATGAATAAAAGGTAAAAATGCGGATTTCGCATACGTTAAAAAAGTGTAAATACATTACTTTTGTATGAAGCATCGTTGATATTGGAACATCTTCACTTTGCATCTTAAGCTGCGATATACGTTCTACGGCTATTTTTGCTACAGTGCGTGAGTTCCAAGCTTTGACTTTATACATAGCAGTTTTTGTGGTTGAAATTGCAATGAAGCTCAAGTCAACCCACAGTCTATCGTCCAGCAGCAGCCAGCATTCACATTCACTCAAGGTTTATCTATGTACATAATATGTAATTATTCTTCTGCACCTTGAATTCCACAGTAAACTAATTTTGTTCCCACAGATAATTTGAGTACACTGCCAGAGTAGTGGAAACGAAGCACTAAGGGAATAAAATACAATCATTTTGATTTAAATATCAAAATGTTTTTACTACTAGCAGTTTTCACGCTAATAGTAGCATTTGTGCTATATACGCACATTAATTCCCCAAGGAGAAAGTATAAACTCCCGCCAGGTAAGTGTTAAGTTAAGTCATTTTTTCAAAACTTTAATTTTATTAAAATGTATGAGTGTATGAAACCACATGTAATTACATAATTTTAATTTTCCTAACTATTAAAGGTCCCAAAGGATTGCCGATTTTAGGAAACATCTTTCAACTTTCCCAAACTCCACACGAGTCTTATGTGAAATGGCAGAAGGAATTTGGTCCCATTTATCATTTAACTTTTGGACCAGACATGTAAGTTTTTTTATGAATAAAATAAGTATTTGTCAGTCGTCAGTAAATTTGATGAAGCATATTGAAGCAATATACTTAATTTTTTAAATAAATGTATAGCGTCCGCTTATTTTGCTTCATTTGTCTCTTTTAAACAGTTGCTTCGTCATGAGTGACGTCAAACTAGTAAAAGAATGTTACAACGAGAACGTATTTACCGGCAGATATGACCGTATGGTTCTAAATCTTTTATCAAAAGGAAAAAATGGTAAACTTATTTTTAATTATGAAAGAAATTAACCCAAAAGGGCATACTGCAAACCTGCATACCGATACTGGTAAAATTTAACAAGAATTTTTTTTTTTATTTTTTACGTATTCTTGCCCCATAAAAAGGAGTTTTGATGTCAGAAGGCCAAACATGGTCGGATCAACGCCGATTTACACTTCGACATTTGAGGGATTTTGGATTTGGTAAAAATTATATGGAATCCCTCGTTATGGACGAAGTAAACGATTTTATTGAGGGATTAAAGAAAGATGGAGCTGGAAATCAACCGGTTGAGATTAATGAGCGCTTTGACATCGCCGTTGTAAATGCCATTTGGACGATTGTGGCGGGAAAACGATTTCAGCATGATGACAAGGATAAACTAGAGCTACTCAAGGAAATGGATAG
The DNA here is from genome assembly GCA_034695205.1 of Dicyrtoma fusca. Lineage (NCBI taxonomy): Eukaryota > Metazoa > Arthropoda > Collembola > Symphypleona > Dicyrtomidae > Dicyrtoma > Dicyrtoma fusca. Next base: position 1,709 of record JAQFZC010006641.1, read on the forward strand.
GTACCAGAGTAAATTTACTTTAACGAAGCTGCACTTATTTTGGTATTTTTTAAAGAATTGTTTTCATTTTAAATTGACAGAAACTTTGGAAAATTAACTCTTGCGAGCATTGTTTACCTCATGGCGCCCTCTCTCCTCAAAATAGCCCCTGGACCATTGGGATTTACCAAACTCGTGAATACTGCCGATGGCTTGCACAGGATGCTGAAACAGGTGATCAAGGAGCACGTGGACACTTTACCGGAAGATCCTTCTAATGCCCGCGATTTCATTGATTCATTTTTATTCGAAATTAAAAGGACGGAAGATGTCAAGTCAAGCTTCTTTAAAGATGAAGGATGTGAGTTCTAGTTTAATTAGCATCTACGTAATTGTAAGATGAACCAGCAAGTGTGGCCCTATATTTGTACTCTGAATCTGTAGTGACCCAGCTTTGTGCCGGAATCGGTGATTTATTTTTTGCTGGCTCTGAAACGACGTCCACGACCCTTACTTGGACCGTTTTGTACTTGTCAACGCATCCAGAAGTCCAAAGGAAACTTCAAGAACAGATCGACCATGTGACCGGGAAGACCAGAGCTGTTTCGGTTTCTGATCGAGCAAGGTTTGCACACAATTTGTAAAAAATATAAAAAAAGTTGCACTTTTTGCTGCAAAAAATGTATTTAAAAACTAAAAGCATTGAAATTGTATGCTTTCTTTGGCTTATCGTTAGCTTGCCGTACGCTGAGGCCTGCGTCCTTGAAATTCTCCGCCAATCCTCAATAGTGGTCAACGGAGTATTTCATACGGCACTTCAAGGCACAACGTTTCAAGGCTATGACGTTCCTAAGGGAAGCTGGCTCATGGCCAATCAGTATGGTTTACACCACGATCCTGCCGTTTGGGGTGACCCAGAGAATTTCCGTCCTGAACGATTTCTAAGTAAAGATGGACTAACGGTGGTCAAAAATGAAAGTTTAATTCCCTTTTCGATTGGAAAGCGCAGTTGCATTGGCGAGAGTTTGGCAAAGGACGAAATTTTTCTGTTTATGACAAATATTTTTCAACGATTTTCGGTAATCACGGATCCCGCGAGACCAACGCCGAGTTTGGATGCCAAACCTGGGTTTTTGAGGAAGCCAGAAAACTTTTTCGTTGTTCTTAAAGATCGACTAGCTTAAGTTAATTATTAAACTATATCCTGTATTAAGGCTCGATGGTGCATTGCATTGTTGTGGTTGGTTTTAAAGAGTAATGCAACATAGGATGCAAGTTATCAGTTAAATTATTTTTTGTGATTACACTATTTCTAAAATCTTCCATTTGGTGTTAGGAAAAGCTCCAAAGTAATTGGATTTAAGTGATTAGGAGGAGCTGATGCTGTTCACAGGTATATACCATGCTATGACTAAGACAACATATTTTAAATTATGCAATTATCAATACTACAATTAAATTATTCCATGCTAGTATTACTATTCAGCAATATTATATTCTTCGTCTCTTTCCGATCTGAATCTAACAGATCGACTGAAACCACTTTAAAATATGGGTTATTTAAAAATTAATTAAACTTCCAAGCTTTTCAAGTAGTAGACACTATTCATAATCACGAATAAATTGATACCTATTATTCACATTGAAGTCGATTGATTATTCACTCTTGCACCATCCTACAAACAATCACTATTTTTCACTACTAACTTTTTAATTAAAAAACTGTTTTTCAAAAATTCCACTTTGTCAAAAGAACTACCAATTTTTCAAAAATAACACTTTTTGTTTAACATAATTTTTACAACGAAAAACAATAAATTTCGGATCAATAGAAAGCAAAGGATAATTTGGGTCTTCTTAATGATAACGATGTCTCACTAGTCAGATGAAAGTAAGGAAAGATTACCTAACAAGGAAGACTTGGCGAGACCCTTTCTGGAAGGACAAGGGGATCTTATTGCTATCAAAATTAGAAATTATTATTCTTAATCAGTTAACTAGATTAATTTGTGGAATGTGGAAAATAATATTATGGGAAATGAGAGAGCTGAGAAATTTGCCACAAAACTATGTGAACGTAAATCCTAATTCCGTTGTCGAGGACAGTGAACTGCTCAAAAATGCCTCGGTTTATTTTTATCTGGTATTTTGTTTTCATATTTAACATTTATTCAATTAAGAGCATAAATGTGTATGTACATATAGTAGTAACCGTCCTAAATGTCGTCACTTTCATTTTGGTTGAACTTCAGCACTAGCCCTCTATTTACCAGGCCAGCGTTCATGTATGTCACACCATATAAAAATGTTCAAAGAGTGGTGTTGTTAAGTTTTTGGAAGTGCAAAACGTGGTTTTAAACATTTTGATGGTGTAAAATCAGGTTTTACACTTTTTTGAAATGTATAAAATTGAGTTTAACACTTTTTTAATATTTTGCAAAGTTGCGTTTTTCCATTATCTTAAATGCGTGAAATCACATTTTGCGATTTTTTAAATGCGTAAAATCATGTTTTTCACTTTTTGAATCGTGTTAAACCACGTTTTGCAATCCCTAAAAATTAGCAAATCCATGTTGTGCACTTCTAAAAAATGTTAAAATAAATGATTTGCACTTTATAATGTGTAAAATGTAATTTGGATGAAGAATTGGACTAGTAAATAGATGCGCACCCTTTGATTTACCATTGTGTTAATATTACTTGAAAAATGCAAATTTGCCATTGGGGGGACCCAGTTTCGCTCGAAAAATTGCATGTTAACCTTTTCGAAACGGTAATATACTTAGTTTTGACTGTTTGGAAAATGATAATTTCTAGTATTTTGACTATTTTGAAAAAGTGTTATTTACTAGATTTGACAGTTTTGAAATAGTGTTATTTACTAGATTTGAATGTTTTGAAAAAGTGTTATATTTACTAGTTTTGACAGTTTTGAAAAAGTGTTATTCACTAGATTTAACCGTTTTGAAAAAGCTAATATTTATAGATTTAAACACTTTTGTAAAGTATTCTTTAAATGGTTCCCCAGTTTCTAATAGGTTAAATTGCATAAGAAACAGTTTTCGATTTTCGAGCAAACTTTTGAAAATTGCGCGGGATATTCTGAGCGCGGCGCGCATTTTGCAATCAGCATATTATGCATTAAAAAGTTCTTACGAGTTGCTTAAATGATTTTAGGCAAGATTTACCGAAAACGTGATTACCATCGCGGAATCTTCCCTTGTGAGTCAAAAAATGGACTTTTTATTGCATCTAGCATCTACAGTTCTGCACAGACGATACGATTACGATGCGATGTAATAATTTGAAGGTCTCGTTCAATGCCATACAATCACTATTTCTGTCTATATCTCTATAACACGAACAGTGTGCAGTGCAGTTGTCATGTGGCACATTAGATAATATAAACATTCACGTTTTATTATCATCTAAAGTCCAAAGAGTGGGTGTTAATATCTGTGTCTGTAAACCGTGTGGAAAATGCAATCTGCTGCTTGTCCTACGAACATACTGCTACTGTAACTGCAAATTGTCCTACGTCCAGTTTCATCTTAACTTTAAAATGTCCCAAGTTTGCTCATTTCTTATTTACCAACAGGACGAAGTACATCTATATTGCACTACCTTTTTCATTTGGAAAGTTGCAAAACACCATGTTGCGCTTTTAAAAAAAGGCAATACGTTATAAGAGAGCTTTGAAAAGTTGCAAAATAGCATTGCATATTAAAAAAGACAAAACGGTAATACATATAGGGTTTTGAAAAGCGGCAAATCGTCATATTGCACTTTTTAAATGAGGCTAAACGTTATAATAGAATTTTGAAAAGTTGTAAAACATCATACAGCAATTGTAGAAAAAAGCAAAAACGTTATAATATCATTATTAAAAGTTGCAAAACATCGTATTGAACTTTTAAAAAAGACAAATTCATAATAATAGTGTTTTAAAAACCCGAAAAACATCGTATTGCTCTTTTAAACAAGGCAAAAACGTTGTGTAAGGGTTTTTAAAAGTTGCAAAACCATCATATAACACTTTCTAAAAAACTCAAAAACGTTATACTTACGTTTTGGAAAAGTTGCAAAACATCACATTCCACTTTTTAAAAAGGCAAAACGATATAATAGCGTTTTCAAAAGTCGCAAAAAAGGATAATATAGGGTGCAGCTTGATAATAGCATATTTTTAAAAGTATTGACATCTAGCTAATAAGTATAGACTTTTTGCATTTTGCGTTTGAGCCGACTTGGGCCACGTTACAATCAAGCAGAAACTGGACTTAGGACATTTTGCAGTTACACTAGCGATTGTCTATTACCGATATTTTGGAGTGTTATGTAATAATTTAAAATGTATTTATGTAATTGTAGTAATTAGTGACACGTAGTATGAGTAATATTTAATAGTATGTACAGATATACTTGGTCTGTAAGCTCAAAGCTTGGAGGCTCAAATCTACCAACAGTCAATTTATTGTCCAGTGGCAGACTGCACTCACAATCAGTACTTCACACTTACTGAAGGTTTACCTATAAGTAATTATATAATAATATATTATATAATAATTATTCTTCCGCACCTTAGAATCCACAGTAAACCAATTAATACATCCACAAATAATTTGAATCCAGTGCAGAGTAGAGGAAACGCAGCACACAGGGATTAAAATACAATAATTTCGATTTAAAAATATCAAAATGTTTTTCCTACTAGCAGTTTTTACGCTACTAGTAGCTTTTGTGCTTTATAAACACTCAAATTCCCCAAGGAAAAGGTTTAAACTCCCGCCAGGTAAGCAATATAAGCCGATATAAGTAATTATTTTATCATTTCGAAATTTTATTCTATAAAAGTATCCATGAGTGTTTGCAACCATGTACATAATTTATTGTCCAAATATCAAAGGTCCCAGAGGCTTGCCGATTGTAGGAAATCTCTTTCAAATGTCCAAGTTCCCTCATAAGACTTACATGAAATGGGGGGCCGAGTATGGTCCAATTTTTTATTTAAATCTTGGATCAAACAAGTAAGCATCTATTTAATACATTAATAGGTAACAATTCAAAACAATAATTGGATGCAAAAAAAAAGGCATTCGGATGCTAATGGCGGTTTCCCGCCAAAATTAGTTAAGGCCAAAGGCCACCTTTCAAATTTGCGCGGTGCACACAAAACTTCGTAATATATTCAACTTTAAACAGTAATAATGCTTATCTACATATGCTCTTTATTGCTTAATTTTGTTCATTTTGTTTCTCCGAAACAGTGTTTTCGTCCTGAGTGACATCAAATTGATAAAGGAATGCTTCAACGAGAATGTATTCTCAGGAAGATATGGCCGTATGATTCTAGCTGTTCTATCAAAAGGAAAAAATGGTAACGTTATTTTTAAATTATGAAATAAAGTAAACCCTAGGCCCTAGGCCATGCAGTATGCCGGTAAAATTTAAAATCATTTTACATTTTATTTTTGTGTATTCTTGCCCCTATAAAGGCATTCTATTGTCAGAAGGCCAAACATGGACGGAGCAACGTCGATTTACACTTCGACATTTGAGGGATTTTGGTTTTGGTAAAAATTATATGGAATCCCTCGTTATGGATGAAGTAAACGATTTCATTGAAGGGTTAAAGAAAGATGGAGCTGGAAGTCAACCGGTTGAGATTAATGAGCGCTTTGACATCGCTGTCGTGAATGCTATTTGGACGATTGTGGCGGGAAAACGATTTCAGCAGGATGACAAGGATAAACTGGAACTACTCAAGGATATCGATAGGTAACCATTTCAAATGTTGTGTTGTAACACTGATTGAAAGTACGGTCTAAAAAAGAGTGTAATTATTATGAGGTTTTGTCTTTTATTGTTGTTTTACATTATATAGATACTTTGGGAAATTAACGATTGCAGGCGCTTTTTACCACATGGCGCCAGCCATCGTTAAATTAGCCCCTGGACTAGTAGGATTCTCAAAAATTCAAAATGCAGCCGATCGCTTGCACATAATGTTGAAACAGGTGATCCAGGAGCACGTGGACACTTTGCCCGAAGATCCTTCCAATGCCCGGGATTTCATTGACTCATTCTTATTTGAAATTAAAAGGACGGAAGATGTCAATTCGAGCTTCTTTAAGGAGGAAGGATGTGAGTTCTATGTTAATTAAAATGTGTATCTTTGTGGAACCAGTAAGTTTGGCCGCATATTTTATTTTACTGTGATTCTGTAGTGACCCAGCTTTGTGCCGGAATCGGCGATTTATTCTTTGCTGGCTCGGAAACAACGTCCATGACCCTTTCATGGACCGTTTTGTACTTGTCAACGCACCCAGAAGTCCAAAGGAAACTTCAGGAACAGATCGACCGTGTAACTGGCAAGTCCAGAGCTGTGGCGGTTTCTGATAGAGCAAGGTTTGCACAAAATTTGTAAAATAAAAAAAAAATGTTACACTTTTTTGCCGCAAAAAATGCATTAAAAAACTAAAAATATTGAAATTTTGTGATTCCTTGGCTTATCGTTAGCTTGCCCTACGCTGAGGCCTGCGTCCTTGAGATTCTCCGCCAATCCTCAATAGCGGTCAACGGAGTGTTTCACACCGCAACTCAAAACACAACCTTTCAAGGCTACGATGTTCCCAAGGGAAGCTGGCTAATGGCCAATCATTATGGTTTACACCACGATCCCGCCATTTGGGGTGACCCAGAGAATTTCCGCCCCGAACGATTTCTAAGTAAAGATGGACTAACAGTGGTCAAAAATGAGAATTTAATTCCCTTTTCGATTGGAAAGCGCAGTTGCATCGGCGAGAGTTTGGCAAAGGACGAAATTTTCCTGTTTATGACAAATATTTTTCAAAGATTTTCAATAATCCCTGATCCTGCGAGACCAGAGCCGAGTTTGGAAGGCAAACGTGGGGTTTTACGGAAGCCGCTAGAATTTTCCGTTATTCTTAAAGATCGATTAATTTAATCCTAGCCGATTATTACAATACATCATTGTATACATGTTCATAATTCAGCCTGGTTTCTGATATCTTACTGTGATGAAGAGTCGAAAACTTATTTAAATTACATCCGAAATGTGGCAAATATCGTCAAAAGTGTTTAATTTTGGGAATGCAAAAATGCAAATAAGTAATAAATTAAAACTAATTTTGAAGTGTATTTAGCAATTTTACTATTCCAAAGATGTTTAAAAAGCAGTCACTGTCGATATGTGTAAGAGAACTAGTAGTAGCACAGATCCTTTACAAAACAACAGGCGTGCGCTGTAATTTTTTTTGCCTGTGAAGAGAAACATGACACATGAGCGATGGATGATTCGAGACGATTAACAGCCTTATTGTGATGCCCAAATGACAAGCAAATTAGTAAATCATTCACAGAGAGAGTATTACTATTATTACAACACAGAAATTCACTATTAACTAACAGAAACAAACGAATTAAAAGTACAATACTAGTTAAATTACTTTAAACTAGGATCGTACGATAGTAGATCATTATGATTTTGGCGTATATCTGAACAAGCAAAAGTTGACTTTCCCAAAAACTTCTCTTGTATCCTGTCCATCTTGATCCCTTCTGGTATAGTTTCCCACCAGTTTGCAAAGTCAGGGTAGTACTTGGTTTTATTTCCCTTCTCCCACAGTTTTACACACAGATTACAGAGCCCTGAGCTAGTTGGGTCGTTGAGTACGGTATAATTCTGTCTCCACTCAAAATACTTGAGGTACTCTTCGTCATTCTTGTCCAAGTAGTGGATGTAATCGACGAATTTCTGGAGGGACTCAAATTCTAGCATATTTATATAGGAGTGAGGCGGGGCCAGTTTGGAGTAGTGGCCCAGGCCATAGGTTATAGGGACGAGGAAATAGTCGAATGGGTCGTAGAACTTTTCAGTGACGTAGTCCAAACAGAGGGAATTTTCGAATGCGAGGTAGAATTTATATTTTGAAGAAATAAACTGGCGGCAACTGCCACTTTTGGGACAAGGCATACCGCATTTCCCATAAATGTCAATGCTCATGAACTTTTTAAGTCTCTTCACAATATTCTCACGACGGCCTGCCGTATGACAGTTGGAAACGACCCAAGCAGCCAGCTTTTTTGTTCTAGAGAAAAATGGTTAATAATTTAAACCAGTGATTCTGTCCAGCGAAATAATTAACCTAAATACAGCGACTTTTGGCGCTAAAAACAAATCTCAGTTGAGCCCCTAATGTTAAGCAACAAAGATTACTTTTAAACAAAAGTGGCGTTACTGACGATAGTTTCAGAACTTACTTGAGCATTGTAGAATTAGGAAATGTATTTGCTTTCAAAGACGTTTCTCTAGCCTGAGGACTTGGGTATCTGTAAAAATGGCCGGAGGGCCAATAGGAATCCGAGTCCAGCCGAAAACTACTCGACCAATTAAACAAAGAGTTTGACCCTCCTATGTGATAACGCAAACCTTGGTTTATGGGGGATTCACATATAAAAGCTGCCCAGATTTGACTTGGTCGTCGAACTGAAGGAATTTTGGGTCTAGTGAAAATCATTTTTAAAACTTGGCACGATTAATTCTTATTTGTTTATTTAAAATACCTATTAAAACATACGCATCTAACCATAAAATAACGAAAATCGAATTATCAGTTAAAAACGTGTAAATCTTTGTACCCGTTCTTCAAATCAACGACGCTGGCCACAACCAGCTCTGCTTCTCCCAAATAACTTACATTGTGAGTGTAAATACACTTTTTTGGGCAGGTGAAGTGTGGGTTGTTCAAAGTGTAAAATATTTTGTTTTCGTCGATAGCTTGTGATGGGCCCATCCATCGGGGATTTCCATACCAGGTGGTGTAGATGAGTATTAATTTAGTTTCGTTTGCAATCACTTCCAAGTCTTGGGACTAAAAAGTGACAGATTAATTAGGTTATATACAAGTAAACTACCGTAAAGTCTCTTTTACTACGCGGGTCTCTAATTGTACGCGGGAGTCCGAGGGCCTGAATGGAATAATGCGCGGGTCTCCAATAATACACGGGTCTCTAACAGTACGCGGGTCACCGGAAGTATTTTCAGTGTTTAAGTGTACAGAAATTAGTGTAAACCTAACTTTTTAGCCACCGAATAGCTTGAATTAAATGACACATACTTTTAAGTCGCTTAAAAGTGTCAAAATTCTTGTTTTTAGCTTTTTTATTCCAACTAAATTCAGAGTAGTAAAACGGTTAGTTTGAATAATACGCGGGTCTCTATTAATGCTCGGGTCTCTAATTGTCTCGGGGGTCGGAGGAGCTGAATGGAATAGTATGCGGGCGTTCTATTAGAGGATTTACGGTACTTCAGATGTACCTAACATAAATGTGTTTAGAGAAACTAGTAGTACAAACAATACCACGAAACATCAGTCTGTCTAGCAAAAGACAGCTTAAACTTGGTATCCCTTTTTGATCCGTCCCAACTCCCAAATAGGGCAAATCATAAAATTACTTGCAAAAACTCACCAATAAATGCCCATTGTTGTAGACCATAGCTACTGATGATTCACTTTTGTTCCTTTTCGGTTCCAACAAGAAGTCTGGTGCATAAGCTTGAGACTGGAATTGTTGAAACTTACGAATGAAACTTTTTTTAAAGAACTGCAGACCGTTTTGGTGAATTAGGAGCAAGACCATTGTCGCTAGCACTAGTATCACTAATAGCGTGTAGTAGTTCTTAAAATTCATTGTCAAATTTTAATTTAAAAGAAAACATAAGCCTGGGATTCAATAGTTTGGTTTTGGTAGCTTGCTGCAAAAAGTGCCTACTTATTGTTAGTTCAACCCTCCATGGATATATGAGTACACGAACCAGTAACGGTTTTACAGTTTTACTTCTATATTAAATTAGACATTGCTAATAAATTGCTATTGAGAGCTCAGATGAGAGTAGAGAATAGAGATAGAGAATAAAATGACAGTCTGTCTATAGTCTGTGATTCTGCAATGTAAAAATGTAGTATTAAAATTTCGTTAAAAAATGGCCCAAGAACAAAAGATTAATACAAATTTCTTCCAGCTTGCTTTACTGACTGATCAATAGCCAGTAAACGAATAGGAAAAATTATTGCAAACCAAAACAGTATTAACACAAACTTTAAAGTTGTGTTGGCTTTAAACTAACTTACTACTTTTTACTGTTTCCCGATAGAAGAAAATTAAAAAATCAACACTAATTTTGTAACACACGGTAAACTAATAATGAATAATGAACAATTTATTTACCGTGCTAATTACATTATTTTAAGCAATCTTGTTTTTTTACAGCCTGACTTAGATAAAAACTGACTTACTACAAAGATTATAATAATAAAATAAATGTTTTTCTTTTACAAAACTACTAAAAGTTGTATAACAATAATATTAATAATAATAAATTATTTTACATTATTAATATTACAACAGAGATATTCACAATAAGTTATTAATAAAAATATGTACCGTAAATCCTCTTTGACAACGCGGGTCTCTAATTGTACGCGGGAGTCCGAGGGCCTGAATGGAATAATGCGCGGGTCTCCAATAATACGCGGGTCTCTAA
>JAQFZC010006642.1:0-12254 GCA_034695205.1 Dicyrtoma fusca
GCCGGGACTACTAGTGTTGCGTTGTTATAGCCAAAATGTTGTTATAAGCCATGTTGTTATAGGAAGGTTTCACTGTAAATAAAGTCTTGTTTAAAAATCCAATCCAGACCAGATATGAATGTACCCAGTACATACTTGCTAATGCCATTGAATTGAGATACTCCATCAATCCCATGTAAGCGACTTTTGCCTAAGCCGATTCCTTTTGACTTTTCGGTGTAAGTTACGTAAAACCATTGCAACAAGTTTGAATACACTTGAAAATATCCAATTGGTTTAAAAAATGATTTTCCCATTAAACCTTAAACCCCTATGATCGCTGTCTATCCCCTAGAAGTCATACTAGTAATGTGAAGGATTATTTATTACGTATACCCATAACATGTATAAATCCTTCGCAGGGTGCTATAAATGCTATTTGAACAAATAAATTCTAATAAAGTGTTTCATGATCTACATTTGTGTGCTAATGAGCATTACCGCTTTAAACATTTGACGACAAACATTCCACATAATTTCGCTGACAAACGCCACAACTGAAAAACCACAACAGGCTCCATAAACATAGAAAACGATTGAAATATCCGACTCAGCAAATGATATGCTTCTGGGTTTCTGTTTGGCGACGACTACTTTACCTACGAGTAAAGCTGAACTCTTGCTTTTCTGAAACTGAATGTTGTTCCACTTTTCCCAGAACCAGTAAATTCCGGAGGACAAAAGTCGCTTCATTTGGTTTGGCACCCATTCGTGGTACTTATGAGATCCCCTGGGTAGAGCATAGTAGGTTGGACGAGTGAGAAATCTATCATCTTCTTCCATATTATGAGCAAATTTTAATTTCGGATTCTGCGTGGATGATTCTTGCAAGCGACCCCAATAGAAATCAAATTCGTCTTCTTCAAAAACAAATGCAATTTTTGACTTGCTAATGAAGTCTGTCTCTTTTACAAGATTTTCCAACTGGGACGGGCAGATATAGATTATATTGTCGACAACCAAAAGGTCTGCTGAACGATTTAGCATCAATTTTTCATGCAACATTCTGTCCACCAAGTTAAGGTAAATTCCGCCTTCTGCCAAATGCTCATCGAAAAACAAACATATGGCCTCTCCATTTAAACGTCTAACCCTGCTTGGATCGCCCTCCGTCGTTGAATTCAGAAGCTGATCGCAATCGAAAGTTTTATTCTCAATGAAGGCATATAGTAAAAGCGATGTCATCTGCGGAATAGTTGTCCAATTGGTTTCAAATGGGCGCTGAATAGTGAAATCTGACTTGAGAAATCCTTTGTAGCCATTCGTCACAATTGTTCCCAAACAAAGAAACAATGCAATCAGTTTGGCACACACACGTTTCGCCGCCGGTTCTTTGACATAAATCAAAAGAATTTCCATCTGTGATTGTTCCGCCAAAGCAAACAAAGTTCGAATCAAATTATAAAGACAGGTTTGTACAAGCTGTCCGCACATTAAACCAATTTTGTTTTGTTTCTGAACTCCAGCAAGCGTTAACGTAATTGACAGTGCCAGCGTCGCAAAAAGAACGAAATACCAAACTGGCGCTTGAACGGGCGAAGTCAAAACCTCCCATTTGTTCTGGTTCCTATTCGCATTGTGCCTTGTTATAAACTTGTAGGGCTTTGTTTGTCCAACAGGGTATAAATTTAGTTGCGATTCCACAAAGTTTGGATATCCAAGCAAATCATCATCTACGTAGTTGAATATTGAGGGAATCACGGAAGTATTACTAGCATCTGTATCTTCCATTGCGGCTAAGTAAGTGTAGTTTAAGGGTGAGGTAAGGAATGCATACGTTGCGGCAGACAATATTACTGGAGATTGTCGATCAAAGGGCGATTTACTTTCGTGCATTCTCAAAAGGTCTCCAACCAAAGTTGGATACCCGGGATCCCATATGAAATTCCTTCCCGCCTCGATTTCAATTTCGTACTGCGCAAGCGCTGAAAGAAGGCAAGTACCAGCAGGGAAAGCGCAGCATTGATATTCCGGCAGTTCGTCTGTGTCGTACATTTTAAGGTTTCGGGGACCGATTTTGACAGATGTGAAACGAAATTCGGTATAGTAATCGACAAAACTGTATTGCAAACGAAAAGCAGGTGTACTGTACGTTGATTGCAAAACCATTGGAAAATGATCATGGTGCTGGTTGAATCCAATCAGTTTTTTAAGTACATCTACAATTTTGTAATACTCTGTCGAATTTAGGCACCTCTCGTTACCATTTACGATTAGCCATTGTGGGTGAATATTAGTATTCGACGTTGAATTCGAATATTTTTCGAATAACTTTTCGAATAAATCCTCATCTTCTTCTGTGATCGTGTGGCACTCCTCTATAGTAACGATCAAAGCGTAGCATTGAATTTTGCTATTACTTTTGAAACTCCAATTGTGAATCAACTTAAATATATTCCATTCAACTGTATTTGTGTTCTCGTTTGATATAGCAACAGGGTTTGTAAATTGTGAGTAGTTAATGACGTCACCGATTGTGTAAAGCTGAATTAAACAGTTGTTTAAATAATTACTTTCAATGATCGGCGCAATATCTAAAAATGCATTGTTGACAAAATTAGTTAAAGAATATGTGCCGTTTATGAGTAGATAAAGGGTAGAGACCAATTTTATTACAAAGAAGGCTGATATTGCCATCGTTGTGTTCGTCGCTCGGATTCAACAAATGCTACACACAAAGTAAAGAAACTTACAATGCAGGGTAAATATGTCTGAATGTAATTTCTAAATTAAAATTGTTAGCCTGGTTTCACTGAGTTCTTCAAATTGTACTTGTGCATTGAGTATTGTACCAGGTTCTTGACATAGTCTTACAACATCAAAATAAAATTCCTTATAAGTACCTGTATAGGCTTTTATCGATAAAAATGGATTGAAAATATAACTTTCGACAATTTTAAAATAATAAACTTAGTCATGCATAACAACATTGTAGAGACTTCAGTTAGAATGGTAGTACTCATGGCATAATATGATTACTGAAAGTACTTATACCAGCAATACTAAGTTCTTGGAATGCCATCCAGATCACTGAATACTTCTTTATATAGTGCAATGAATAATATCACGCAGCGTGAAAGTATCCCAATCGTAAACAAATTGACGGCAGCCTGAATTTTATGATATAAAATATTTCTTACCCGAAGTTTAGGTGTATATATCTGTTGAGTAAATACCAGCGTTTGACATTCTTTGACCTACAAGCCTGGTCAAGTATTTGTTGTGGTATTTGCGACGGTCCTATTGCATTGGTCGTAATTAATATTTCCTTCGGAAAAAACCGAAGTGATGAGACGGAACCGGTTTAGTTTGTTCGGGTCTTGGACCGATCGGTTTGGTGGCAGTTTTTGATTACCTTGGACGTAATATTTGAATTTTCCCTTCTCAGCTTAGGAATAATTCCGATGCAATTTATGAAAAACACTAATGAAATCCTGGAACTGTAGCAATGCGTGCACATATTGAAACCACAAAGTAATAGCACTTGGCAACTGCTGAAGCAATACTAAAAAAAGCTTCTAATATTAACAATACGAATTTAAATTCCCTTTCGTCGCCCATTGGTTCGTCCACTAAATTTTGGTTACTAATTTTGCTGCCTTTGCTGCCGTGACTGTGGCGAGTGGTGAGGTCACGGGGAAGCCACATTGACATTAGTAGAATACGTAAAATATTGTGAAACCCCTTGGATGCAGGAATACCTTAATGATATTACCTTATGGTCGAATGATCTCAATTAGAAATTAAATTCAAGTAAATGTGATGTAATGAATCATTACATTACATTTACTTGGATTTAAGGATACAAATCTGAAAGAAATTGAGGTTAACTAAAACGAAGAAAAGAGTGATGATTTTCTGTAAACTGAACTCTCTTTGCCTACCTATTTTGTTATTTGTTTTACAATTAAAGAAAAATGAAAGGGATCAGTTTATAAGGGTTTTTAACGATTTTAACTATTTGCAAAACAATAGGGCTTACAAACGATGTTTCAGAGTTCGATGAGTTCAGTTTCCAAATGAATTAAAAAAACACTGCGACGGATTTCCTTAATGAAAAGTTTCACTCTGTCCCCGGTTTTGGCCCATAACACGGTTTTGCCCAATCTTACATTATATTTTTGTGAACTTAGAACACTAGCATTCTAGCATTCAAGCGTCTAAGATGTTTGTGTATCATATAAAATGATGCCGCAAAGGTCTAATACTTGTATCCTAAGTAAGTGCCACACATTGCAGGTGCTTTTGCAAATGTAAAGCTAGGCTGTTGAATGTCATGCGTACAAGTACACACAAATGAACGACACTCATGCACACCTGCCGAGCAATACAAATTACTCCTATAAAACTATAAATATCTTACGATGGAATTTTAAAATAATTTCAGTACCAAACGCTACAACGGAAACGTAGCAGAAAACTCCAAAATATAGTAGACAACGATAGAAATATCGGATTCTACAAATGATAAGCTTTTAGGCTTCCCGATGACGCCATTTTGTCTACTAGTAACGACGAGCCCTTGGATTTCATAAACCGATGTTTATTCCACTTTCCCACTACCAATAAATCCCTGAATAAACAAATTTATTTCCATTTGGAAACCATTCGTAGGATCTTTGCGACCCTCGCGGTAGAGTATAGATTATTGGACGACTGAGAAAATTATCGTCTTCTTTCAAGTTATGCGCAAACGATAATTTTGGATTCTGCATCGCTGAGTGTTGCAAGCCACTCCATAAGAAATCAAATTCATTTTCTTAAAAAACAAATGCAATTCTTGTGTTTTCAATGAAATCAGTTTCCTTCACAAGATTTTTGAGCTGTTACGAGCAGATATGGACAATATTGTCGATTCTTGAAAAGCTGTACGATTGAATAACCATTTCCCGTGGAGCATTGTTTTGGTTTGTTTGAAGAATTGTCAAACAGTTTCCCCCGAAAATGCCCGGAGAAAGTCCTTACAGTGCACAAGAAAAATTGTGAAAGTTACACCAATGAGAATATTGGCTTTAGAACTTGATTATAAGTTTCAAAAATTCCCAATTAAATTTCGATGGCAATAATCATTGGAAATCCTGTAGAGATCCCTAAAATTTCACATCTGATAATTTTAAAAGTACAATAAATTTCGGAAATTCGCCAGATTTTTTAAAGAGGCTATAGAAAATGGAAAACAAATACCGTCGTGGAATCGAAAGGCTCCCTCGAGGAACTCATGGCCATTAAAGTCTTCGTAGGGAGTGACGAGGATGACGAGAGCGGGGCGACTGAATGAGGAAGTCTAGAGCTTCGATCATTACGGAAATGTACCGATTTTTCCGATCAGTAAACAGTACGGTACGGGAAGCGAATTTCTTTTACGTAAACGTTGGAACGGGAAACTGTACTGTAGGGTAAATTGGTTTTACCGATCATCGGGAAATCGCAATTTCCCGGTAATTGCCGGGAAAGATTTGAATGCTAATTTTACTTTAATTCGCTTGCCTTGGTCACCGTTAACGAACAAGAAATGGGTTTTAATTTTAAAATTTACAAATAAAATAATAGCTTAATTATTCCTTTCATAACATACTTTCAAGCATTTTATACACAATAGCCTTAGATTTTGCGTATTAAATCTACGGTAAAACGCAACTATCATATGTTTTTGTGCACGAAATTAATTAACCCTCGCGTGATTTATATGGAAATCATGAATGACGAGGTAACAACGATAATAATATATTCTGACATCGAAAAGTATATTTGTCTCCCGAAAATCATTATCTGAAAACTTAGAATTACAAAAGAACTTAATGGAAATTATCGTTTCTACGTAAGTGACCCACCTTAAACCCAGAAAAGGCCAGCAGTTGTTTAAAATCACATGCGTATAAAATGAAAATCTTTTCCAAGTTGTTGTTCCATTATAAGCTTTATGATTTCAGCATAAGTCGTGCATACAATTAAGTTGTTGCGAATTGCAAACTTTTCTGCGTCACTCGAAATTTAGTTTGCCTTTTTCTAAGCGCATTGCCTTATTTTAAACGTTTTCTTTAACTATTTTTGAAATTTTACTCTGGCACTGCGAGAAACAAACATAAAAAATTAAACTGTTTTTGCGTTTCCTCAACGTAGCACGTATGTAGTTCCATAAACACATCTGAGAAGATCTATAAATATGCGATATTGTTATTTAATGATACTAAAATGGAGTAATACATTGAAAATATATATTTGTGTTCAAAAATGTATGGCTTGTGCTTAAAATTACATCCATTAAAAATATTTTTAATCGGTAATTTACCAGGAAAATCAGTATGTTACGTTAACGGTAAGCAAATTGCTTTTACCGTTCACGAATGTTCAGTACGGCAAGGAGTTAAGTCGGTACGGTACGGGAAAGACCGTTTACCGTACTTTATTGTACCGATCGAAGCTCTAGACTCAGGGCTGTTAAGTTCTGTTATTATTTTGGTATTGAGGTCATGAAATTTTCTGACATGGCTAATTTGTATTTTGCAATAACTATAGTCAGCAATTTATTTCTTAATGTAGGTTAAGTTAACTAAGCAGTGGGTTATAGGTATCTGTACACAAATAATGCAGTTTGTGGTTGTTGAATTTCAATTTTTGTCGTAATTGAGTAAATACGATGAGGAGTCTAGCCTTTTTATAATTTCGAAGTTGTATCGCTTATTTTACTTTTATAGTGTGAGTGTGCCACAAATTAAAATTAAATTTAACTATGGAAACAATGATCAGTTGTACAGACGGAGTCCTAAAACGTTTTTAGTGTATTAGTGGAACAATTGAGTAAGCAACCACTCGCATTCGTACGATACATCACAATCAATCTATCCGTATTTTATTTATTCTATTAGTAATTCGTTAGCATTTAAACTTAGTGCGTAATTATATCCAATAATTCAAGGTTAAATTGTCAATTGCTAACTTTAAACAGTGTGGACGATTGCTACAATTATGTCTCTCATTAGTATACATACAGTTAACCGACGTATTTCATACTTGATTTGTTTCATAGTTCTGCCGCTTTTAAAGATACACCAATACGTCATGATACAAAAAATGTGTATAGAGGTTCTATGTATCTAGATCACTGTGGATCGTGGCGTTGCAAACGATGCTTTAGGCGTTACATAAATATTTCCAACGTGAAGGATAAACGGTTTACAACACTAACGACTATTTTTAGTTGAAACGGGAGGTTGAAAAGAAATTGTCTGATGGCTGGAATACACAGGTATTAAGATATTTAGGGTGCGGGAAACTAAAACATTAACGAAACATTTAACGTACGACATACCTAACAAGAAGCTACAATACAATGGCAGAAATTTTAAAAAGGCGAATGTTATATTATGCGATGCTATCGAGATTTTTTTAAAACTAACCAACGTAATTCCCTATGCAAGTCACAAGTTTAAAAAGACGTTAGTATATATGGACGCCTAAAGTGCAATTTTAGTCGTCTTGACGCACTTTGGTTATATGCTCTAATCCACCTTGTATGTGACAATGATATCAACAGCCTTAAACAAAACGATTTCAAGGAAGGTGAGGATAAATCCTCTGTCAATGAAAAAGAAGGATCCAATTGTTATTTTGAGAGATTGACAAGCGCTTTGATACCTTTGGAACCATTTAAGCTGTCCTCCCGTCACTTGCCAACTTCTTAGTGTCTCATTAGACTCTTGATGCACCAGTCCAAAAACACCGAACATCTGCAATGATATTACAAGACTGCAAATAACAAGAACAAAAGAGCGGACGCTGGCAAAAATGACCATTTGAGCAATGTTACAGATGCACATGTGCAAGCAAATCAAATCAATTCCAAGAATGATGTCACCAATGACAGCGTTGAAATTGCTTTGCAGCACTCCCAGTTGTGAGTAATATCTTGCAAGATTCACAAGCTGTACATTTCTGTAAGTTTTGTCCCTTTGTATTCTAGAAATACGATAGAAATACGATTAGTTTTGTTGTAATTAAATCAAACACAAACCCATAAAAGTAGAGTCTTTAAACATAGAACCATTACTTCATTCGTCGTATCATAGGGAGAAGGGTGTAAATGTAGCAGACGATTGCAGCGCCGTAAGTGAATGCGTAGCCAGACATAAATGCTAATATTTGAAAGTAGGCGTAGCCAGTCAAAGTTCGTATCCAAAGTGGGAGCTCCTTTGGCTTATTAGCCAGTGATGTGAAGAGATGGGGTTGCTGCGGATTCGCGATGCAGTTGACGGCATTAGCAATTGAGGTAAAGAACCATGTGAAGAGAACAAGTTTGCAGAATAGCTCACCCTTTCTGCTTTCATCTGTTTATACACAGTCACAATTAACATACGGTTTAATTTAAACGGAACATACAATCTAAAAAATCAAGTTTTACCAACAAGTCAGATAATTTCACTTTAATATGCTTTTATCTAAATGTAAAATTACCAACGGAATGTTTTACGCGATTATAATACAACAAACGCACCAATGTAATACGAGCTGTTTTAAACAAACGTTTTACACAAAGAATTTGTAAATGACAAATTTTGAACATCTTGGTCTCAAGAGTTTGCATTGTTTGTGAACGCGATGTATGTGTACATAAATACCTTAAGTGTTGTAATAAATAGATTCTGTTACCTGTCATGCCCTTCGTTGTTTTCATAAGTCCATTTAGCAGCAAATGAAGGGATCCATAATTTCGGTTTGCAATGACATGACTTAAGCTGCAGATAATAAGTACAATGGTTGTATACACTGTGCGAACTTTCATTTGTGTCGTTTCGCTCTCACTTTGAAAAGCTTGGATGCAGCGAATTAGAAGAAATATTTGAAATACAATTAATGCACAAAATTGAGCCCAATACACAATCCTGTACTTCAACGATGGATTTATATGAAATTCTTGATCCTTGGCGTTAAAGTAAAAGGGATGGACGCCCACATAGTAGTGCCCAATGTTCACAACTGTTCCAAGATGTTGAATAGCTCGAGTGCACTTCATTGTATGGGGATGCATGATTTTAACTTCTGCCTTGCAATAATAGCTTTCTTTTTTCTATAAAATTCCGACTCGCGAAGTTTACTTTTTGACTAGTTGCGAAAGTTTGCTACTTTATTTCGCTGCCGATGTGGCTTCTTTAGAATATTTCAAAGGAATGTGTAAGGGATAGTAAAGGCAGAAGACAAAAGGTTGTTTACAATATTAGGTAAAAGGTATAAATATGGTTAGATATGTTTTTAGTGGAGAAACAGAAAGTCTAATCAATTAAATAAATATTCACTATTATGTGAGGTGGGACACGAAAACTGTAGTATCAACTTTATATGAAAGTAAGCGAATAAAGTCTTTTCTCTTTACAATTTTTACGTTGACACTGCATCTATTCACTATATCATAGTTCATACATTCCAGTACTTATGAACACGGTATTAATGTCTTTTTTTTAGTTTATTTAATTAATAAAAGTAATATATCTAGGTAACATAAATAAAGATATGTATCATTGTTAACACAAGCGTTTGTATAAAAGTTATAAATAAAATTCTCTTTAATGACTTGTAATAACTGTGGATAGTTCTACTAGGTCCGGGCATTCTTGACTGAATATGAGTACGGTAAAACCATAAACTATTTACCGTAAATGATCGATTACTAAGCGGGTCTGTATTAAAGCGCAGACCTCCAATTGTACCTATTCTCTAGCAGTAATCCTGTAAGTGGAAGCATGTTAAGTGCTCAAGTGTTTACAAATTAGTGTAAACAAAACTTTGTGGCTACTGAAATGCTTAACGCTCAAACTATGAAGATCAATCCACATTGAACTGCAAATATTGATCTATTTTACCCTCTAGCAAAACACGGTCAAACTAAGTCACTTATGAATTTATTCAGGTCATATAAAAATTCTTCAACTAGGTTGGGGACAAACAAAAGGTAAATGATGTAAACATTGAGCTTGTGAGCTTTTGACTCGAAATATACTATTTTAACCAATCATTTTTAAATTCCATGATTTGTAATGAAATGATAAAAATTTAGGAATCTTTACTTCGATTAATTATAACAATTCTTGTTTTGAATTTCAAATAACTAATCGATCATTTACGTTATTAAACCTACTTTAAGTAAATAAAAGAAACGTAAACTAATCATTTTTTATTCTAAAGGGGCGGAAATGTCTGTCGACGTTACAATTAAAATTTAGTTCGAATGAAAACTTTTTTTTTATTTTGAAATAGTTCCATTTGAAAACAAGTTTTGAAACTTCTATTCCTCTTGCCAAACTATTTCTTTGAGCGTGTATGGCGTAACCTGCCTCGTCATGGTGTAGCGTTCATCCTGTTTGTCCTTTATACGTATCTCCTTAATCTTTGTTAATCCGTTTTTGCCAAACAAATAAACAACAAATATAATAGTTTTGTGGAGACAAATGTTTCTTTTAAAGCTTTGCTTATTTGCGGCCTCGATTTCTAATTGGTTTTAAATCGTACTAAACCCTTCTCGACGTTAAATCGTGGCGATATACATAGATGTTTATTTAATGTGTTGTTGTTATTTGTTAACTTGTTCTTCTCGTACAGAGCCCTCAAGTTAATTGAAAAAGTTAACTGAAAGCAACGATGTTGACTTTAGACACGTTTGAGTATTTAGGACAGTTGATAAATATTTTCCACTGTCTTAGGCTGCCATCTGTACTACTGGGACGTCAATTATAGTGTTTTATTAATTTTCTATTTATGTACAAATTATTTTACAAGTTTTAACTTTTCTTGTACTTAGTCTCAAACGTTTTCGAGTCCTTTAACGCAACTATAATTTATAGCCTCTCAAATGTGACTTAAGAGTTAATCCGAAATCTATAATGAAAGCGGAGGGAGAGATTGTTGAACCCATAGAATGGTGACTTAATAAATAATCCAAAATCAATAAATCATAAGCATTGAGCATTTTATAAGATGAAAAAGAGCGTCAACTGAACTCGTTTTATAATATCTACATAACTCATAGCACTCCCGCTCACATTCGCAATTTTTAATCGTTGTGACTTTTAGTGTAAGCAGGTTTCGTGACTGTCATAATTTAGCACCAAATTAATACTTTCCTGTTACTGTTATATTTAATTAACAAATCTGAAGTCTTTTATAATTAATAAAGTGAAGCTCCGAGTAAGTACTGTTTGGGTATTATATAAGCGATTGTGTGAATTTAAGTATTTTTGTAAAATGTGTTGAAGCAAATGATATGGTTTTGAATTTCAAATGTTCTAGTGCCATGTTATTTTGTAAATGATAAAATTTAACTTGTACCTACAATTGTAAAAATAATTATTTTTACAAATTATTTATTTTAGGGGGCGGATAAAGAATGTACGTATATTCCTAAATCTTATAAAGCTATGTTTTGGGAACAAATTCAGCGTTCATTGCGACAGTCGTTCCATGATTAACAGATTAAGTGAAGAGCCTCCTTGCTTACTAAACAAGGCTAAAAGTTCCATCTCCGTCCAAGCACACCGTAAAGTCACAAAAATACGACCCACACTTCTACCTTCTTTCTGCTAAACACCAAACGTTAGACGTTGCACTACAAAGGAGAAATAGAAAAGAGAAGCCAGGAAGAGAAGAGCAATCGATCCAAAACGAATTTACGATCCTCTTAAACGGAGTCCTAGCAACTTTTACTTTTTCAATAGCCCATTGCATTTGCTATCTGACAAAGTATCTATATATACAAAACACAATAGAGCCCTACCGTAAATATCAGATTAGTGGCCTGGAAATTTATTTCAGAAATTGAATAGAGGACGATATACACGTTTTCAAAATAGGTATCTTTTTCACGAGACTTTTGGAAAAAAATGGGTTTATTAGAAATTAATGATTTATGTAGTCAACATATAATTTTTACATAACATATTCTTTTGACGGTTGCTAATGGTATATTGACGGTATTTACCTCCTAGAACCGATGAAGGTAAAAACGAAGCTCTTGTATCTACAAAATACACTTGCACCCAACAGATCTAAGGTAGCACCCGCTGATTCAGTTGAAAAAGAATATCAAAAGCAGGAAAAAAGAAAATGTGAAAAAGCCTGATTACTCGTGTAGTATCAACAATAACAAACTTTTTACTCAAGTGTAGGTATAATTTAGTGCAAAAAACTATTTTCGTAATTAATAGACCAATATGATCGTGCAATACATC
>JAQFZC010006643.1:0-12252 GCA_034695205.1 Dicyrtoma fusca
ACACATCCAAATCCTTCCATAAAAATTCCACGATTCATTGCATGGGCTGGAGGGCTTGTCGTCCCTACGATAATCCACACAAATTTACATGAAGAAGAATATCTAATGAACGAATTATAATCCGAATCAGTTTTCCAGCCTAGATATACCAAAAAATAGGCAAAGATCCATAAACTGTGTCTAACTGACAAAATTATTGCAAATAGTACAACAAAACATTTACTAGTTATGGTAGCGCACGCGTAGTAATCTCCTAAAGATTCAATCGTGGACGTCATGACTCCACAGAGAACACCGAGTACTGCTCCAAGGGACACTGTCGGCCATCCCCATTGAACTATGAGCATAAAAGCAATCATGCACAACAATTTCTTCAGGAATTTACTTTAAAAACGTTAAAAGACATTAAAAATTCGCTTACAGGGATATGGAACACGAAACCATGGTGATCCAATCAAAATTTTAATTTTTGCATCTGTTCTTGCAGGATCACCAACCGGAAATACGCCGGTTGCAGTTAAAATACAACAAACTCCCCATACCAATGCAATGGAAATTAAAACCTGCAATTCAAGAGGTATTATAAACTGCAAAACTGCACTATCAGAAGTAAAATAGTGCGAGGTCAGCTTGTACAAAGACGTCATTGAAATTTAATTTTTTTGAAATATTGGTTTCTAACGGGAAAAATTTGAAAAAGTGGAAATTGTTCCCTCTTTCCATTTGAGTCCAATTTTCCACAAAGGAAGGGAATCTTAATGTTTCGTAAATGTTGTGAGGTAATTACAAGTAGAAGGACCGTCCTAAAAAGAAAAAAGGGGTCATATTATGTGAAGTGCGTATATAGATGGATGTACCTAGGTTGCCTAGGTACATACATATAAAGGCCTATTAAAGTTTTGTTATTATTTCAACAATTGAAATTGTACACTATTGCAACTGCATAGTTCTTGGAAGCTTCCTCTGCAGCATTTTGAAACAGGGCAATTCCTATGAGTGTTATTGCCGGAGCCACCGACAGCGGTGTTAAAAATTGAAGTATGTAGCCGATGATTCCTTACAAATCCAAGATTATATAAAAAAATTTAAATGGTTTATCCAAATTGAAACTCAAGATACAAGACGATTATTACAGAAATGCGGATCACCTGTGACAGCAAATAAAACTTCAAAGAGTGCTGCAAATATTATGGCGCCTTGAATTTCCCTCATTCGTACTTGCCATAATTCAGTTTTGTCCCCATCAGATAGTGAGTCAAAAACTTCCGGTGCTGGGCACTTCCATCGCGGAAGACTCATGATGGCCAACGATGGGATCAAATAAGAAAAACTCCCACCCTGAACGATAGGGAGGCGGGTGCCGAAAGTACTTTGGAGGATTGTGATTATTCCCGACATGAAAACAAGTGTAGAAATAATATTGGCCTTGTCGGGATCATCCTCCGCCATGCAGAGGGCGGGTGCGAGGAAAAACGGGCAGGCGACAGTCGCACCAATCATCTCAAGGTAATTCTGTGCGCAATTAAAGAGGCGTCAAAGCCAATACAAAACAAAATACATAATTACTAATACTTTAGTATACAACTTATGTTTACTAAAATACTATTAATTATTACTAATTACCTAAGTATTTTCTTTTTTTTTGTAAAGACCACGACTGTCGTGAAAATCTGTGCTTACTAGATTAATATTAATAATTTAATAACATTGTTTTTCCGCAAATATAGTTTTGTAATAAAACTTCAATTTAGGAAATACATTGAACTATTTGTAATGCATAACTCTTTCGATCTTACCTGCAGTCCCAAGAAAAGACACATGTACCATGGTGGGACATCCTCCACACCATAAAGCAACGTTTCCCTGGGTTCAGTAATTGTTTCTGTTTGAGAAACTCCGTTTAAAGCTCTTGCGTCGTTGCTTGTAATAATCGGAACCTTAGATAAAATGTCGTATTAAATATTGACTTAAATTACTGACAATTTCGTTTACATTTACTATTATGCCTTTAAATATGCACAATTATGTATGTAAGTACCCATGTTAGTTTACATTTTCCTACCTGAGAATTGATTGCAAAAGTTGGTCTTTCCATCTTCGATGGAAGGTATGGTCCAATTATTTAGGCTACAGCGCAGCGGTCTGGTGTGGCAATTCCTATGATGCTATCTGTGGACTAAAAAAATACACACTGAACAGGCAGGATTTAACTGGAAAATGAATTCAAATAGAGATGTTATAATATGTGACATTATTATAATAGAAATAGCCAGTCGTATTTTTTTCTTATGTAGGTAATGTAGTTTAAATTCAGCAAGAATTAAAACTCAGCTCTGAAGGTTAGTGTGTGAGACCAAGCTTTACGAAAAAATTCTCTCATGTTGTAAATGCCAATACAAGCAAATGTCACACACAAAATAAAAAATGTTAACGAACGAGGCCATGAGGATGCATGATGGTAGAATTTTTACAAAAGATAAGTTTTTCCACCTAATTAATATAGTGACCAGTGAGCAGAAGGGAAGAAGTATTGTTAAACAATAGTTATCTGTAAATTATAATTAAAACTCAAATATTACAACTTTGGAGTTTAGGATAGAGCTGTTTGTTTATTTGACAAAACTTCCATATTTACACCCAACTATTATACATTACACTTGTTTTTTAATAGTTGCTTGTACAAACATTCTGAATCGACACTAAACGTTATCACGTAAGGATTTGTGTAAACCTTACTATATGAGAATAACATTGCTTACCATTGAACTATATAGTCACTTAGTTGCTCACCTTTTGTTGTTAGTTTCTTAAACAGAAATGTCAACTCAATAACCTCACAAATAATTTTAACTTGAATTCATACCTACTGAAATACCTGCTGCAAAGATGTTTTAACCGAACGCTGATGCCTAATGAACCCCAGTTCCCAGAGTAGCGGGATGAATTGACGAGAGCGTTGGTTAACAAAGAAGACATTGTAGCTAATAATCTTTCGCGAAAAAGTCAAGACTGGTTTTGAACTTGAATTAATTACAATAAGAGTACCCACCTTTTGTTTTGGTTGCAAAAAAAAACAGTGACTGACACGCACACTGACCATGATGGCTTGACTGACTAGCTTCAACATGGCGTGACTGCGTGACACTCTTGCTTCCATTGTCTTTATAATAATATTCTATATCATTAATGAATTATTCTTTTTGCACATTTTAAACTACAGCCCTCAGTGATTATCCTAGCGACAATAGTCAACAAGTATTTACAACAAGTATGTACTTACAGCAGGTACTGTAATAATTATAACTAGCTATGTACATAATATATTGCCATTTGTAAACTCAGTCTGCCTATTACTGGGCTGTGTCGACAGCTTATAAAATATATAGAATTCGTTTTCCCTCACTCGTTTATACTTTTATGAATAATATTATCGTGCAGAAATCGAAGTGATGGTTTTAACGATTTTAGAATACGTTTTGGGGTGTACAGACAATACAATAATACTGCAGGCAGAAAGCAGTATTAGTGAAGGTATTATAATGATTATAGAGATTAATTTAACGAGAAGAAATTACAATATTTTATAACGGAATGTATGTTATTTAATAGAGGTGCATATCATATTTAAAAGCCATCCATTTACTTTTCATGCATCGCCCTCTTATTGCCTGTATTAATTTTGAGAATATTTACATATAATTATCCCAAGTACTTCATTACTTGGTAGCAGTTTTGTAACTCTGAGAATTTTATAACAAATATAAACTAGGTATGTTAAACAAAATCTGAAACGTTTACTACTTCACAGGGCTATCCTCGATGGCGGAGAGTGTCACCTTTGTTTTTTTGCTATAAAGTTTTGCATTCATTTCCCTCTCTGCAGAAAAAGCAGACATATTGAAGATACTTAATATCCTTTGTTTCTCTTACATATTTCTGGTCTCGGGTGATAGGCTCCAACTAACGCGGTATTACTGATACTGGTCTCCTTTTAAGCGGATGAAATAATAATTTCCCGAGAGAGTGGATATATCCGAAGATTATTGATGAACGAGACAAAAAAAATGCATAAATAGGAACAAAAAAATAAATATTAAATTCCCTCCTCTCCCCATTTGAAATTGCTTGCTGTATCACTCTTGCTGCCACACAATTGTGTCTGCTGTCACCTTTATTTAATCAAAATTGGGAATAAATGAACACAAGATAATGCAAGTTGTGTAAAACATAAAGAAGAAAACACAATGTATGTTTATACCTTATTCGCATTTTATTTTAACGCAAACTATACTAGATACCACCTTTATAATGTTAAATTAATGTAAACTGCAGTATATGCATCTATACAATTATAATGCTTCCAATCTCATTTATCTTCTTCTTTATGTACCACATATAAAATCTTCTGCGCTACTAGCAATCGGATAAAATCACATCACAAAAAATAGGCCCACACGTCACATACAATTCTGGATACTGCTACACTATAAGGCATTTACGTGAAACATAGGGATTTCATGTGAATTCCATACGAATTCATTTCAGTACGGAAACGAAAAAAAACTCACACAACAGTACTAAGGACAGTAGGGGCACAAGATAAACGATAATACGAACAGATTCTTCATTATTAGCCAGAGACTAGTTGCGGTTAAAGAACAGTAATTACTTGCGTACACAATCGTTCTCTTCAATGAAACTGTAGTTTCAAATGGATCATCCCAAAGGCTTCCAAACTTGTGTGACTGCTGATAAAATATTCAATTTTAGAAAAGGTAAGCTTTTTCCATCTTGCATTATTTAGTAAAGCGAGAGTACTGCCTAATGGCGCTGATTCAGTGTAAAGATTAACAGTGCTTGGCCAGTGACTGGCTGGGTTTCGTTTTCATTCCATTCATTCTCGTAGTTTGTGCGTAGCTTTCGGCCTGCATCAAATTCAAAACCTTGTCACTTTGAAGGAGTTGCTTTCCCTTTAGAAATAGTAAGTTTCAGCTTCAGTTTGGTTTATTGTCTAGTCTTTCAGTAAATAATGTATTAATTTCCAATGACGGACTTATAAACTACCTACAATAATAAGAAAGAAAAATACGAAATACTAACTAATAACTAATACTATGAATTCAACTACAACATCACAATAGGCAAGCCCATTCGTCACTAATCCAACCTGAAATGCTTTATGGCTTACGACGGCCGGTACATTACATACTCATTAGGACTAATAATAAGATTTCTCACGTTACATATAATACAACGCACTTTTAAAGCCATTTAAATTATCCATGTTCTTAACATATTCAGGTAAATCATTCCAAAGTTAGATTATTCTGAATGCAGGTGACTTTTTATACAATTCAGACCAGTGCTGTGACCTGTGCACAATTCCTCGTGATTGTTCCGTCCTAAGAACGATCAGTTTGTGCACAACCGACATTGTT
Organism: Dicyrtoma fusca; assembly: GCA_034695205.1. Taxonomy (NCBI): domain Eukaryota; kingdom Metazoa; phylum Arthropoda; class Collembola; order Symphypleona; family Dicyrtomidae; genus Dicyrtoma; species Dicyrtoma fusca. Next base: position 5,439 of record JAQFZC010006643.1, read on the forward strand.
CACAACTATGAGAGCGTTGTTCAGCTTCCAAAGTGCACAATCTGCTGTGTACACAATTACGAAACCACTGAATACTTCGTACCTATAACGATATGAGTTAAAAATACTCCTAGTTGTTCCTATTTCTACAATGAAGCGACACTTATAGTTTGAGTGTTAAAGCTACTGATCACAAGTTGACCCGACGCGACGCTTTTTCTACCTTGACCTATCACACTAACCGTCACTGACTGTCTCTATATAGGCAATTTAGAAGTCTGACGATGAGAGACTCCGTATGACATGACTGAAACCAGCATTAGATGCTAGGTTCCGAATTTGTTATGAGTCAGTTTACAACAATATCAATAATGTAGGGAGCGTAGCAACTAGCTTACTAGACGATACTAGGGGTCGATTTTAACCCGTTTTGACTAGGCAAGGCCAGCAGGGGCTTGAAAAACAAATGACTATACTAGCTACACAAAACTATCCGATAGTGTCCGATCGTTTTTACCTATCGGTTTGATGCATCGGATTGTCAGACATTTTCCGATGCTGATTTCCTATCGAAGGAACTAAAGGATCCTATAGTTAGTTCTATCGGAAAAGTTATTACGTAACATATAGATATTCCTACACTAAAATACTAGTTATAGTGCTGCTCAAATAAAAATTAAAAACTAGCATTAAATTCAAAAAATCCTTTGTTTTTATTTAATTCAAATAAACATTGACAAATGCGGATGTAGGTAATTTATTTTGGGGATTTCTTCAGCATTTTTCGTGCATCGGTGCAAATGTCTCGGATGCAGTGTTTGAACTGATTGTAAACTAGAGTATTAGGCTTGATCTTGCACACTTTAATAGTGTAATCTGCAAAACAAAAAATAATGTAGTTACTTACATACCATGACTAAATTTCGTATGCATAAAATGGAAGAATAATAATACAAAATAGTTCACAAATATTTCACTTTTCATCATTATTTCAGCATAAAAATAGCAGCTACTAAATTATTTGGAAATTATTATATTTAAATTTACCTTTGACTGCCGTAAACTTAGCAGGGTCTAGCGGTGGACGTTGACCGTCACGGCATTTTTGACCGGTAACCGACGAAGCCGCAACTTCTTCTATAGAAAATAATCCTGTTTTGTACATCATTGCTCTCAAAAACTTGGACGGTTGATAGCGATAATCGGATTTAATATCCTTAATAACCCCTTTTGAAACTTCGATGTTGTTTCCCAAGTTGATTTTCTCCATTGGAGTTTCAACATTACCCTGAATGTCATTAAGTTGCTCTAGCAAAAACGAAAAAAACTACATACAACTTGTATACTATTTGAAGTTACTATGATTACAAACAACGATTCATGAAATTATATAACTATTGTAGATTAATATCCAACAGAATTAATTAAATTAAGTCTTACTCAATAACCGTCGCTTTTCACGATTAGCTCGCTTTAGTTTCGACTCCAATAGCTTGATTCTGATTTCCGGAGACTCACAATTTGGCTCAAGAAGATTTTTAGGTTCGTCTGATTCAGATGTTTGATCAGTTGACGGTATAAATGGGTCGACATCAATACCTAGTATCTCATCTTCACCAAATACGATGCTGGAATTGAGTTCTGAAATACCTTGTACTTCGAGGTTAAGAGCATTTTGACTTACATGCGATGACATATTGGCTCTTAAATCTTCCAGAACTTGTTCGGAATTACGCTCGAGCTAAAATAAACAAATCGATAAAACATAACGAGTTTGCACGTCTAAAAACAACAACACAATCAATATAAACAAAAGAATAATTAAAACATTTACGTTTTCTTGCTTGAGATTTTGTTTTTTTTTCTTGTACATAAATGTATTGTCCATCTCCTATAAACAAACATTAGTTGCACATTAAACGAGGAATAAATACAAGTTAGTAACACAATCATCACATTTTTGTTACAAAATAACAGGCCTAGTGATCTGTTTTTATTTTACTAAAAAAGCAACTGAAAACTAACTTCCAGTTTTCGTTTTGCTTTCTTTTTTCTGTCATGTTTAGACTTCTCCATGTAATCATCATCCTTTTCTTGCATAGATTTGTTAGCTACTTCCTCTGCTTTATCCGCAGCAAGCTGTGACATCTTAGCTCTAGAGCCTTTATATAGATACAAACAACATTAGAATTAGACACGTAAACAACAACTACAACAATATTGAGATTTACCAAAGACATGAATTAATTTAAAACTGAAATTTGGTATTACATAGGAAATTTGTTAATGCTAAAAGCAGTATAATATCATGCACGTTAACTATCTTCAATTTTTCAACTGGGGTAACTACCTATAAAGGTAAATATTTAGCTATTCAACTAATCGTTGTAATAATGAGCAATTAATGTTCTCACCAATTTGAAGCACGGTTCCTTTCTGGAATTTTCCATTTTCATATTCGATCTTCCATAGACCATTAATAAGCATGGTTTTATCGGTGACCTCTTCTTTGCTGTATAGAATTTTTGAAACCTTTAAATGGGGAAATGAATTGTCACTTTCCCACTGCACTACAGCATACGAATCCTTCATTTTCGGTGTAAAACAAAACACTTATGAACAGATAACTATTAATTGCTATTAAAATAAAGTAAGTAAAAGTATGCACACAGATCATTACAGTTGCGAATTGGAATGTTAAGTATATACTTATTTTGGCGCCCGTCGATCAGTGCAGACTAGACGCACCCCAGACGGCAAGGCATTTACCATACAATCTATACTGGAATGTAAATTACTCAATGCGGCGCCCGTTCGTCTGTCTGTGTAGACTAGACGCCTTGCAGACGGCAAGGAGTTTGTCTTCCCGGTCAAATAACCGTCACTCCTTCTATTTGCTGTGCAAAATTTTAAATTTTACCCGGTTGATTTCAAATTCTCTTAAATAAACTTCTTAATGCTATTCGTTTTGAAATTTGTTCTTATTAGTTTAACGGTGATTATTGTTAGTGAGACTATAATATTTTGAAATCAAAATGAGCAATCAACATCTCAGTTACCAAAACGCTAGCAGACATAAACTACCTCGACAAACCAGATGGAGTCGCAAAAATAAGGTATTTAAATTCAGTGAGCTGCATTATTTTGTTTTTTAAAATTAGTACAAACGTAGGTAAAAAGAAATATGTACATATGAACTTTATATTTGTAGAAGAGACGTAATGAACACCGTAGCAGCTCGTCTTCCAGTGCTGAGGGTGGAAGTGCTCGAAGAGTTTTTAATGCATCATTTGATGCTAGTTCAATGATAGGTACTTATAACTTGTAGTTTTCTGTAGGTCACAGTGTACGTAATATTTAGATAAAATTTCTCAAATAATGAAGTCATTTATTTGTTTTTGAATCCGCTTATTTAGGTGATTCTGCACCGAGTAATTCGGACATTCTTTGGGACGTTTCTAGCATTTCTAGTGAAGAAGGAGATGATTCTATTTCCTTAATTGCAACAGATTCAGAAGATTTGGAATGCAGTACTTCTTTCGAGAGCGCAGAAGATGACTACACTGATTCTGTTAGTGAATAATGTTACATGTTTAGTTTATATACTAGGTATTCACGCCGTATTTAGATTTTTAGCAATTTACATAATTATAAACCGTTTTGCCCTTTCTAGGCACGTATCTACGACAACTGCCCACTTTCAGTTGAAGAAAGTTTCAATATTATTCTGGCGTTCAGATTACGCCATAACATAACGGATACCTGCTTAGAAGATATTTTGAAGTTAATTAAGATTCACCTCCCAGTTTCTGCAAATTTTCCAACAACTAAATTTAAGTTCGAAAAAAATTTAAAGATTGAGAAATCCATTAGCAAATTCTATTTTTATTGCAAAACATGTGAAAACTTGCTTACAGATGCTTTAAAATGTAAAGTGTGTGAATTTCAGTTCATCGAAAAAACATTAGTGCGTGATGGGAGTTATTTTATTTTGTATGACGTCAAAAAGCAACTCGAAATAATGTTCCAAGACCCCCGAATCAAAACATCTTTATCAACTGCTTTACATAATCGTGCTCAGATGTCATCGGCTGAGCTGCAACAGTGTTATGGAAGTATGTACGGTGCCCTTAAGTTGAATAGTTATGATATTACAATGATGTTTAATACTGATGGCATCTCCGTAGTTAAATCGTCTAAGTTTTCTGTGTGGCCAGTATTATTTGTAATTAACGAGTTAGAATACAAATACAGAAAAAATAACGTCATCATGGGTGCATTGTGGTTTGGAAGCAATAAAATTAATTCTTCACTAGTATTTTCGAAGCTAGTTCCCCTGTTGAACGAACTATCTCTAAATCCAATAATGTGGAATCTGTCTACTGGTGCTACAGTTTACAGTAAAATATATTTTACAAAATGTGCAGTTGATTCTGGGGCAAGGTACGTTATTCAAGGAATTACGCAATATAATGGAGCTTTTGGCTGTTCATGGTGCGAGAATGAAGGAAAAGTAATTCAGAAAGGACGCGGCCATTGCCGAGTTTATCTACAAGAGACCGAGGGTTCAGTGGGAAGAACAAATGAGTTATTTTGCCGTACTGTTCAGTCAAAACCATTAAGTAAGGGATTAAAGTTTGCCTCTTCGTTATTATTATTAAATAGGTTTAATATTGTGGATGGATTTGTGGTTGAACCAATGCATGCAATTTACATTGGGTTATTTAAATGTTTCTTTAACTTGTGGCTGACTAATTCCAAAAGTGATTATTACATTGGAAAGTCAGATAAGATTATTGACAGTAGACTAGACACCCTCTTAGTGCCGTTTGAAATTGTTCGTACTTCTCGTCCTTTAACTCAAATTAAACATTGGAAAGCTTCCGAGTTCAGAACTTTGTTGTATGTATTTCCTGTGGTTGTAAAAGATATTTTGCCTAAACCGTACCACCAGCACATGTGCCGGTTAGCAAATTCAATGTTTTTAATGTCTGAACTGAAACCTGACATTTCGGAATGCAATAATTATATCCCAAGGTCGCTAGACCAATTTGTTAGAAAAACCAACGACCTTTACGGGGAACAGTGTATGAGCTTCAATGTGCACCTTAGTTCGCATTTGTTTAGTACTTTCAAAAATTGGGGTTCACTTTGTGATTCATCAGCATTTTTATTCGAATCGTTTAATGCAAAGATACTGCAATACATTAAAAGTGCAAACGGTGTCCCTATACAAATTTCTCGCCGATACCTACAAGAAATTCAAGTGAGATCTTTCGCACATAAATTAATGCCGACTTCTTCAAATAGCAAAGCCAGTTGTTTTTTTTCAGAATTAGTAAAGTTCTCGTTAATTTCTCACCCAAAGTACGAAATAAAAAATCCAGTTGCTGTGTATGATTTACATATAGACATTCAGAACCAAATTAAAAAATTTTCGAAAGCGGAGATGTTTTTGTCTAGTAAACGAGGGTACATAAACGGTCATTTATTTACGTCTGCGGAAACAAGGAAGCGTGCTAATTGTTACGTGAAAATAAGTGATAGTCACATGGGAAAGATTAATTGTTTTGTTAAAGCTGAGTGTAATTGCAATTTAATGTGTAAGTGCTTTAAAGAATTTGTGATTTTACAAAGGTTTACGGTGAAAAAAATTAAATATATAAAGTATGGAGTTTACTGTTCTACCGATAGACCTACTGAGACCGTAGCCATTCCTATTATTAATGTATCTGCTACTAAGTTTTTTAAACTCCAATTTAATGACCGCATGTATTTCTTAGAAATCTGTAACTTAGTAGAAATTGATTAAATAATAAATTAATAAACATAAAATTAGATATTTAATCCAGTTTGTACCATTTCCACCTTTAAAAATAACTAGCTTTATTTGACATTAAAAATGCATAATAAGGTATATGGCGATCAAAACATTAATTGAAACAGGGAACGATCGGATACTATAGGATGTTGTATAAATTATCATTTATAATCAAAATGTTCTGGTAGTCACTATCGGATACTACAGGATCCTAAAGAACACGATCGGAACTTTGTTCAAAATCCCACTGATTCAAAATTCGATCGGATCCTATGCTATATTTCTGTGTGGGTGGGGTTTGAACAACAAATGACTAGACTAGACTGCACTAGCAAAACTGTTGGTTAGCCTGGCAACGGCACTGCAGCGTGAAAGCGAAAGCACTACCTTTTGATGGGACCCTTAACCCTTTCGTCTAATTGTTCTCTCAGGATTGTTCAGCGGTTGTTATTGTGCACTGCACAATTACGTTGTGCACAACGCCGTTTGTTCTAGCGTCCGAACTGCACAATGAACAACGTTGTTATTGTGCGCAGGTCACAGCACTGAATTCAGACTTAAATCTAAACTTGTGATCGTGATCTAGTAAATATTGGGTAAAGTAGTATTAGAAGAGAATAGAACTCGTGTGTTGGTAGTAGATCTAGTAAATATTTTAAGAAAAGTAAGAGTCAATAGTAATTTGTTCTAACTAGTATAGTAGCAGTAGTTTGTTTGTAAGGCTAGCAAACTAGTAAGCTTGAAAACGAAAATGTCTTGGAAACTGCATGATTCACTGCATAAAACAACAACAATATTTCAGTGTACATTGGTGTATATTAATTGTATAAATTTAATATAAACAAAAGCACTGTACATTATTAATTTCATTATTTTGATTGCTGCAACCAATTAATTTAGTCCATTTTGTATGTCAGTATTTGGATCGGCTAACACTATTACAAGACACTACTGTCACCGACACCACCACCTTTTCTCGGCTCGATTACTTAGATTTCGATTGGGTTTTAGTTT
>JAQFZC010006644.1:0-12251 GCA_034695205.1 Dicyrtoma fusca
TCCAATGAAAACCAATTGCAGCAGGATGGGCGGTACAATGTTGGAGTAACTTACCTGTCCCTAATTACAAAAGTGAACATGTGGGTTTTTTCGACAGTAGGTAGTTAGTAGTAACTCAAGAAGTAAAACAATGGCAGAGCATGTTAGGAATTTCAATCAAGTCTCAATCAACTCTTAATTTGTAATTAGTTAGGCAACCTAATTAATTACCGTACTTTTAATTGTATCATATTTGTGTAGGTATAACTTATCTTTTGTTAAACTGCAGGCAGTGTATTCACTTAATGAGATAATGTTGGTTGTACATATTGATGAGATCTCAACTGATTCTCTAATTTTATCTCTATTTTATTTAAGTAAATTACTCAACTGCCACCCGAAACTACAACTAAAGCTTAGATTGGCCACCAACTATGAAGTTCTGTCAGTAACAAGTTAATGAAGTATTTATTACAGTCAGTAAAGTGAAATATCGCAGAGTAAAATTCATGAATCCAAATTCAAATGCCAAAGCCAACAATGTCACGTCCAGCCCGGACCGAATAAGTCCGCGACTAATTAATCCAATATTTGATTTGGCTACAGTGGCTTCACCACACCACTACTGGCAATGGCAATGGCAATACAAAATAATATAAATAATATTCATAATAATAATAACAAGTAATTTGTGAATGTTGCTATGGGCAACATTCACGCTACCGCATCAATATGTATTCACATTCCGAGTCATCAGAGTTAATAAACCTGTCTGTGTTCGTCTGACTCGTGTGCTAGTGAAGTAGTGACTCAAAAGTTACTTTGAACTTTAACCTTTTCCAAACGGTGATATATCTAGTTTTACATCTTTTTGAACCTAATAATTTCCGGTTTTGACCTTTCGGAAGTGCTGTTCACTCCTTTTGACCCTTTTATGTCAGTTTCCTGTCTTGTACCCACCTACTTTCTCAAAATGCAGTTCACTATAGTTTTGATTGTTTTTGAAAATGTAAAAATCTTATTTTTGCACCTTCTGAAAATGTTAATAATTACTAGTTTTGACCCTTTTAAAAAGTGATAATTTCCCGTTTTGCCCTTTTTTAAAAGTTGTTCAATATTTGTAACGGTTTTTGACACGGTTGTGTAGGTACTAGTTAGTAGTTAGTGCTTTGACACTTTTGACCCGTTTGAGAAAGTTAATTTGCAGAACAAACACTGTAAAGAATTCATTCTTTCCGTGGTTTCCAGATCCGAATATGGAATAGGTTTAAAATCTGTAGTATTTGATGCTCAGAAGTCAGAAGTTACGCTACGGTAGTATGATTTAAAAACACTGAAGTTTGCATTCTGTACAAAGTCAACAGTGTGACGCATCGCATCGTATCAAAAAGTAAATGAATTATGCAACGACTAGGATTTTGGAATTTCTACATATTTACGTCAAAAAGTCATTCTTCAAAGTTTTCATTTCCCGTATTTGTTATGTAAAAGTAAATCGTATATATTTTGATCCCTGCTAGTTTTTGTACTTCAGTTCTAGGTTCCAGTCCTTGACAAGTTACTTGTTAATCCACTCCAGCTCTCCCCGGCTTCATCTTATTAAAATTGCAAATGACAAACAAAGAATCCCGGAAATACTTCGAGAGTCAGTGTAGTGCATTCTTTAACCTCCTGGAGCAATTGGATTGCATAATACGGGGAAATTAAATCTAGGATTAGTACTACGACGCATTGTTAAAAATCTTAAGAAGAATACTTCTATCAATGCGAACTTACTAGGAAGATCAAACACAGTCGACAAAAGGACCGACCCCCTTTAGTGTTGAGTCTCCTTTAAGGTAGAATTCGTTTACTCATTTTGTATTTTTAATTGAAACGTTTGACATTTATTTCTTACATGTTTTTACTGGATATACTTATAGTTTAGTTCACCTGGCGACATTTTATTTATTTTAAATATGAATTTGTGCATTCGTGTGTACTTAACTACGCGTCGCATCGGTCCGCGAGCAACGTGGCATATGAGTGCATCTGCATGATTACTTCATAGATTGCGAAAGCGTATGCTTAATAATATTCATAGGTTTTGTTAGTTTTTTCAGAGATGATCATCACAAAGCTGGAGGCGAAATGTTGAAACTTGAAACGTGTGAAAGCCCAAAGTCAAACAGCAGATGTGTTTGTAATTTCAACTTTAAACGAAATTTTCCAATAGCAAGAGCAAAAGTCTTTCCTGACTGGGGATCTAGAATCTAGATACTATTATGTAATGCAATGTATGATCATTAGCTATTATAAATCAAAATAAGTAGCTACAAAAACAATATTATCAAAAACCTCGACATCTATGGATTGCACAAGGATTGGCCCTCCAGACTATTATGATGTGCTTCCTTTAAATCGCCGATGCAGAATGTTTCCTTTCAAAATGTATAGCTAGATCAGCCCTGAAATTTAAAATTCAAGCATATTACATTTATTTTCCCTGAAATGTTACATAAATCACAAATCAGCTTCTTTCAATAATAATGTATTAAAATAAATTATAATAATAATAATAATTGTAATTCAAAGCGCTTCTAGTATCGTCTGGGTACCGGCTGGCTAGTTTTGCATCCTCCTACCCCGAGCAATGACATTAATTTATGGTACGTAAAACCGTCCAATTCAATTCATAATACTTCATATTTCAATTTCGATTTTACATTTAACAGTTAGCAACCTTGAAAAAAGCAGTATGGCTTGTACGGTAATCAGTTGAAGGTAGTTTCAAATATCGATTTAAGAAGAATCAGCTTTGGTTATGAATGATGATGATCGAGTAGAATTCTTATTGAATTTAGTTGTAGGAAACAAAGAGAGGGCTTTTGTTGATAGCATCAAAAGTAGGTACTTACATAAATTCATCAAGCAGCTTAGATATCTATATACGTAAAAAATTCTAAGCCTGTCAGTATCAATACAACAGACTAACGTTACCTGTCGTATATACCGAATCCGTACAAGTATTACATTGCATAAGCTAATAATTAATGAATGATCATCAAGAACATCTCTGAGCTGTATTCCAGGAAACATTTCCAATACCAACAATTTATTTCAACCTGACTATTATTTTGTAGCTCAACAACCTTACTCTCTATACTCTAATATGATTAGTTGCAAGGAAATTAAATTGAATCCTTTCCAAGAAAAAAAAACGATTTTTGTAGAAGTGATTGAGTTTATTCGAGGTACCGTCGAAATTCATACCCCACGTCTTCGCTATCGCTTAATTTTCTAAGAATTAGATGTATTCCTAAATTGAATCAAGTCCTCTTGTATAGATTTCTATGGAAAAAGCCTAAAATGAATAATGATTTAAGGGATAGGTTCGTTTCTCCGATTACTTCCTTTAAGCACTTTTGTACTTCCACACAAACCTGCAATCCAGAAGGAAATTACACTAGTTTTGTATTTCCTGGAGGCGTTACGTGGGTATCGAAATGGTAGTCATTGAACATTTTCTGTAATCTAACTGAAATTGTTGTAAATATTTAGATTTATATGCCCTACTAAAATTAATAGGAAATACATATCAACTCCCGAATGACAAACGATCCATGGACATTTCTACGTATTTATGTCAATCAAAACATCAAAAGTATAGTTATTCAAAAATCAGAGCACTTAAACTTGCTGTTACACTAAATTGTGCAATCCTACTGAGATTACAACAATAGCCGGTAGTCATTTTAATGCTAGAAAATTTGCACAATTTCGCAAGGTGACTATTAACTACGTTTCGTCGATATTACAACAATATTTTGTTACCAGTAAGTAACATTTTATGTATAAACATACTGTACTTACATAGCGAGTTGCCTTTTTGCCAAACTGCCTTGAGCAAATCGTCAAATATTATTATTGAAATCAAGTTTTTGATGCATTAAAATATTCAAAGCAACATTTTGTAATGTTATATAGCCCTTCTTGGAAATATTAAATAAAAATACAACTCAAACATATGTATGTAATTGAGAAAATAAAATGTAACATTCTGATTCTGCGAGCCTATTGAAGGTATGTAAATCGAAAAACAAATGACGTAATACCGTAACAAAACTTTTATTAATTAGACCTTTGATCTGGGAAACTAGTTAACTCTTTAAAATGGCTCCGGTATCCAAACATTAATAATGAAGATGGTATTTTTGCATGCACGTTGTTCGTGGTTCCGATGTGGTTTGAGGTTTGACTTTTGACTTTACCATTTACATACGTTCAACATTTGCTGCAATGAAAAGATTACCGGTGTTTCCTCTACCTTTATGTCGACGGCCTTTGCAAGGTAATAAAATAACTATGATGCTTAGCTTGATTTATTTTTGGAACCAAAACCAGAGTGTAAACTAGGAATTCTGGTAATATTGTGTTTGATCCGGGATTTCTAATTAAAATTCTGTATTGCTGTGTAGAAACATACCGCAAAGCGTGATCACAGGAGGTTTTGTCACGTTTTGTGGTATTTTCTCAGAGTGGTGAAATTCTGCTTGCGACTGGAAGTTGAAAATTTAGTTTTAATTCATTACATTCTGGTGTTCATGGCTTAAAAGTTAAAATACAGGTCTACATACGTCACTTAGGATTAGACACTATAATTCAGGGGCTTCGAAATAGCTAAATTCTAAAAATGAATTACGAGATAAGAGCATCTATCGATTAGTGTGTCAAATATGTCGCAAGATGAGCTTCAAACATGGAAACGCAGGAAAGCGACTGAAGATAAGCGGATTTCATTTTTATATTCGTTTATAAAAACTTGCTAAAAGCCCACATTCCTTTTTTAAGAAGCTTTTTAAGAATGGCATCATCGAAATGACTTTTTTTAAATACTAAAATGACACATTTTGACCTTTTTTGAAACTTGAATTTTCGGTTTAGCTTCTTTTGAAAATGTGTAAATTATGTTTTGACCTTTTTTGAAACTTGAATTTTCGGTTTAGCTTCTTTTGAAAATGTATAAATTATGTTTTGACCTTTTTTGAAACTTGAATTTTCGGTTTAGCTTGTTTTGAAAATGTGTAAATTATGTTTTGACCCTTTTTGAAACGTTCCTATTATCTATTAGTATTTTGTAACGCTGTTGTTGCCCATCCTTTGACATTAATACTTAAAAGCCAGTAACATTGCCTTATTGACCTACGACCTAATTTAATGGTGATCAATAGCACATTTTACGTGAGACGTTGTAAACAGGAAGCTAAAGCCAAAATTAGTTCCAAAAACCAAAACAAGCTTATATACCTACGTAGATTCTTTCAAGACTGGAATTTAATGGAAACAAAAGCAACAACAACATGCGATTAAGTTTAGACGATGCAAAAACAGAATTACATAATCACACATTATGTACCTGCATAAAGAGAGCCTTAATTTAAATTTAGTTTCAGTCTCTAAATATTTCGCCAGAGGAATTTAGATTGTAATGGATCTTGAACCAGGGAGGGAGCACTGAGAAACCGAGGCTAAACTTTGGGAATTTTCAATTTCAATTTTAGCGAAAAATATTTATCCAACCCGTAAAAGTCAGATGTGCTCTGTGGTCTGTGATCATGAACTTGCGAGATGAGATCAGCCCCTGTCGACACAGTTCACTCGTTGAGAGCCCATACTGTTTTAGATGGGCATAACGTGGAATGTAAAAGCTTTCCCCCGTTAAAAATACATCTACAGAGATCAGTGAGCGTACAGGAAGTGTGTCCTTCCCCTGTCACTTCAATTCCTTTGATGAATCCCTTTTTCAATTTTACGCCGACACAATTTGCACATTTTTTTCTTAATGCTGTGAGCTACGTACAGTTCAAGTGAGGCACAAGTCAAAGTTAAAGTTAAAACCCTCAAAGCCACATGAAAAAAGGGAATGGAAAGGAAGCAGCCAACAGCACGTCACTTTGTCAGTACTGTTGAGGAAGCAAAATGACCAATCTCTATCTCCACAAAACACGTTTTTTTTATAATGGAACAAAACTCATTTAAGGTGTTTCTGGTACCATATGCTTTAAATATTCATCTAGTATTGCCTGTATTTATTGCCGGGTCTGCAATAGTTGCTGGCCTCTAATAGTTGCCGGGTTTTTAACATAGGAAATCATAGGGGTGGCTCTCCTTGTTTAACCAGCTTTAAGTAACAGTTGCCGGGGCAATTAATATGGATAATACGGTAAGGGCTTTTAAATTTTTGTATGTAAAAATTCTTCATTGTATAGTTTTAAACTGTAAAAATTCTTAATATTGCATGTTTTGGGAATTTATAAAAATTGCTAATTGCATGCTCGGAACTGAGAAGCCATCAATCATTGAAAGAATGCTTTGAAAAACTATTTATTCTACAAATTAACCTTTTCAAAACGATCAAAACTAGTAATTAGCATTTTCAAAAAAGTAGAGACGAGTTAATATTATCGTTTTTAAAAAGGTCGAAAGTCGAAACTAGTAATTAGAATTTTTAAAAGGGTGAAAACTAGAAATAAACCTCTTTCAAAAAGATGCAAAACTAGAAAAAACGACTTTCAAAAAGATGCAAAACTAGAAATTCCCGATTTCAAAAAGATGCAAAACTAGAAATCACCAATTTCAAAAAGATGCAAAACTAGAAATTCCCGATTTCAAAAAGATGCAAAACTAGAAATTACCAATTTCAAAAAGATGTCGAACTAGAAATTACCAATTTCAAAAAGATGTCGAACTAGAAATTACCAATTTCAAAAAGATGCAAAACTAGAAATAACCCATTTCAAAAAAGATGCAATACTAAGATGCATTACCGTTTTGGAAATGTTAAAGATGATGAAAACCATCTTGTGTTTACGGTTTTGAAAACGTGCTATTTGTAACCTCAATTTTATCGTTTTTTTAAAACAAAAATACGTAGTAGTAGTTTGTAAGTCGATGCAAAACACGAAAAAAGTGTTTCGAATCAATGTCCGTTTAATATGTAATTTAATTATACAGTTGGATACGATGCCTTCAACTAGTCGAGAATAAAGAAAAATTTGAATTTAAATTAATTTTATTTTACTTCCATAACCGTCATTTTGCTTCTTCAGCTTTTACACTTGACAAAGAGTTATTGACCCGAGACGACCGAGACTGAAGCCGAATGAAAGGGAAACGGAGGCAGCCTCCGCTTTTGATAAAAGTCTTCTTGAGTTGCCTTAAGTAGAGTTAAAAGAGGGAAATATTCTGTAATAATTCAATTTTGCGTCACTCAATTTCCTCCCGTCTGTCACTATAGTTTCAACATTGATTAGACGGAACATATTTTATGAGATGCTTTTTTCCCTTTGACTATTGTGGATTGTATAGTGGCAGGGGGGGACAGTGGTAATGCTATTTATTTTAGGGGAAACATGATGGTGAGCACATGTCAACTTGTCACAATCCAATTTTTGTTTTAGTCTACGAATGAGAGACCACTATAATGTACCTGCTTTTGTACAGAATTGCACCACTAAAAGTGATTATTATTATACACATTTAAATATTTCTTGCCAATGCAATAATGTTAGAGTGACTGGAACATGAGCAGCACTGCTTGTGGTTTTACAAAGGTTATGTTATGACATATTATTTATTGAATTACTTTGTAAAGTAGCAATTCAAGATCATTTAAAATCAACTTGTCTCTACATGAATTCAACTTTGATTGACCTAGATTACGGTAATTACATTAAAACGGGACAGAACTCTTTTGTGATTAAATTATATTTCAGAATGATATTGAATTTAGAAGCAAAACGACGAGAAGCCCCTAAATTCTTAAATCAATCATAAAAGCAAATTACCATCTCCAGTGATTTTACAAGGCTGCGAGCTGTATATAGAATTTTTGTTTTTCCCTAATTTGCAGCGTCCACTTTCAGAAGTTTGATGAAAAAGTGTTTATTGTACAAATTAACCTTTTCAAAACGATCAAAACTAGTTATTAGCATTTTCAGAAAGGTCAAAAAGATAATTAATTGTCGTTTTTAAAAAGGTCGAAAAGATCATTAATTATCTTTTTTTAAAACGTCGAAACTAGCAATTATCGTTTTCAAAAAGGTCGAAACTAGCAATTATCGTTTTCAAAAAGGTCGAAACTAGCAATTATCGTTTTTAAAAAGGTCGAAAATAGTAACTTAGCATTTTTAAAAAGGTAAACCTAGAAATACACAATTTCAAAAAGATGCAAAATAGACATATTACCGTTTTGAAAAGGTTACAAGATGATAAAAATGTCTTTTTCTTTGCCTTTCTAGTTGAAAGGGGAGAAGGGTCGTTTTGCTGCTTCGTCACTACGAAAATGCCACAGACGTCAGATGCACATAGCATGAGATTAGGAAATATTGAACTTCATCATTTTGAGCCCCGAAGAGATGACAAGTTACGCAGTAGAAATAATAATAGAAGCATAAAAGAACTTCTAAAAGGCCGATGAATACAATTTCTAAATACCTACCGGGAATGACGGACAGTTCACCCCCGATGTATATTGTAGAAAGACCGGGAGAGAACTGTTCGGCTGCCCTGCTACACTCGAAAATACTTATCGGTTATTCTACCCGTCAGACACAATTTTCGATTCTTCGATGCATTCATCTGCATCGTGCCATCATCGGTCCTACTTGCATAATATTGTGCTATTCCAGCCTTTTGCACATTTCGTCTGTCAAAAATATAAGTCGATCATTCATAGCGCTCCTAGACAATAATAAAGTCTAATAATAAAGTAAAGCTGCCTACACTGAGCTACAAAACCTGTTACAAAGCCGAATTTCAATGTACTTTCCTTCAATTTCAATTTCCAGTGTTCAGTGTTCAGCTTTTGATGCAATCGTATGATGCTTTCTTTTGTACGGGTTTCCCTCTAATTTCCCCCATGACATTTCTGGTACAGTTGACAGTATTCGGAGATACAGAAATAACTTCGAATGTTAACGGTCGTATTCAGTTGTAAATCGTGATTTTAACAGAATAATGTAATAATAATAGTTTTAGTTATCTATTGAACATGCATGTGGAGTTGCCACTCTCTTTTTGCCAAAAAGTAGTGGCAATAGAAAATGACAATGCAATAATGGTACGGAAATTGAACAATTTTGTTTGGTAACGGTAGTGGTACTAATAAGCTTTATGGTCCTTTCGTCATAGCACAGAGTCTATTACGTTTAAAACATGCACACCAGTACTTATCCGTAATAGCAAATAAAAATCTTCGAGTTTTTAAAGCCCCTTCTCTAGAAAAAGTAAGCAGAAGAAATAAAACCAAATCAAAAACGTAATCACTAAAGTGAGTAGTAAGTACAGTCTAACGCTTCGCTTTATGAATCTGACGTTCAAGTTAAAACCTATCTACATTTTTATTTACACATCACTAAATTTACAAATATTCCAAATACAAACTTTGTATTTAATAGTCCATCTGCTATCAAAAGAGTAAGCTGTCTTGTTTCAAACCGAATTTTTAGGAAATACAAAAATAGAGGTACTTCGTAAAAAGATCACAAATTCAAACAAAATACGTCCGAACTACTTTACACAGAAGTTCTACAATGAACATTAACATTAATTATTTACAGATACACTTCAAGCTATAAATTCATACATTACCTAGGTGTTAGTAATCAGTAATCCAAGAGTTAAATACAAATCCGAAAAACAAGGCACGTCTATTGTTATTGTTGAGATTGTCCTTTCAAAATAAACGCAATCGATTTTTACTATCCACTATAACGACTGACCCACCCCTCAAGACAGCAACGTCAGTTGGACCATCAAATTTTATCCCATCGGACCCATTCAATCTGCAATTTAAAGTTCCATCCGGAGACCAAATGCGGATGCAATTATTCCTCATGTCAGCTATGATCAAATTCCCAGCTCCGTCCACAGCTAAGCCTTGAGGGAATCGAAGATGTTCAGAAAATACGAGAAACTCGTTCTTTTCCGATTTCGTGTTGAGTACTAGAAGCGTATTATTTCTGTGGTCGGTCACGTATATTTGACTGCCTGAATGAAATCAAATAAAAACTTCGATTTAGATTTTATTTTGATAATCGTATTGAATATAATATTATTTTAATTAGAAAATAAATAACTGAGCCTTGAAATCGTAGCATAAATTAAGCAATACATGCATAGACATCATAACTGACTTACCATCCGGGCTAAAAGCGAGTGCATTAGGATAGTACCACCTTGTTGCGTAATAATCCCCATTACGGATCGTCAAAAAATTGCAGCATGCCTTCACGAAAGTTCCATTAGAATCAAACAGTTGAATTCTCAAGTTCATCGGGTCGGCAACTGCAATCCATCGTCCATCCGGTGACACAGCTACTCCTCGAGGATAACGAAACTGTCCAAAGCGCTGACCTTTGCACCCGAAACAGAACAAAAAATGACCCTCCAAATCATAAACAGCAATTCGATGATGGTCCTTGTCTGTAATGACGACCCGCTGATTGATTTCATCCACAGCAACTCCGATAGGAAAAAGAAGACTGTCTGGACCCAAGCCACGACCACCGAATCGATTTATTAAGTTCAAACTGGCATCGAGAACAAAGACGGTGTGAGTCTCTCTGTCCACTACATAGATCTACAAATACAAATTCAAAAATTACAGCCAAATCTCTATCATTTAAATTGTAAATATTTTAAAACCAATCAATAACATTCAACATTTAAAAGAAGCAACTCACCCAATTATTTGGACGATACACATCAACGCCCCAGGCTCTTAGACAGAAAGGAATCACCTGCGGCTTGACCCCCATACAAAACGCATTATTGCAACTGTCGGAACTAGGATAAGTTCGAATCGGACTGACAATAATGGGGCTCCCCTGGATATGACAGAGCATGGACTGACCCTCATTTAACTGAATTTTGACCAAAACGGATATGACATGATGGCCGGTCTCCAAAGGAAGAAATGAGAAGAAATGACGTCCAAGGTAGTATGGATTATTATCCTCATTGAGCCTCAAAATTTCGGTAGATCCATCTGGACGAGTCAATTGGATCACAAAAAATTCACTCTTCATCAAAATTTGACCTGGCTCCGCTTCTTGGACGTAGTAGGTCGCTCCAGTTCCCACTGCAACGAAGTCTTGAAGAGGGTACGTCCGGAAATCAAATTGACTTCTTACAGGTAACAGTGACTGAGGTGTCAACGGTAACGGTAACGGTAACGGTACTAGTTCCATGTTCAGATGATTCGCTTCATGCATCGCTGCCCCGATAATGTTCAAGAAACTTTTAATGTAATTACTAGGGAAATGAACAAAGTTAAAAAACAAACAAAATGTGGTTAATTATCGTATTGTTTGATCAAAGTTGAATGTATTAAGTCACTTCGACTCGTTTCGCATCGCTTCTTCAAAGAATAATTGAACAGAAAACAGAAATGTTGAATGTTTATTTTACCTGTCAACTGTTTGTGCTACGCCACCAAAAGGGGAAAGTTGTCGAAATAAATGCATTTTTTCCATTCCGTGTTCTTTTATACTGGGCAGCCCGAAGGACGACCACCAGTAAGTAGGTATTCCAGAAATCGCTTACGTTTTGTTGACACTAAAACTGGTGAAATCTAATTGGGTTTCGAAAAACGTTCGTTCGATTTTGAAGCTTCCAAAATTGGTTACGATTTATTATTAAAACTACAGCTTGAAACGAACTACAAACGGTCAACGGTTGACGGTTTACCATCGAACATACCTATCTTTAATTAGACAAATAAACGGAGTGCAATAGAAACAAAAAAGAATGTCACGGCACTAATTATTGGATCACTGGATTCCCATTCCCGCTCGGTTTCGGTTGTCGGTTGGTCTGGTCCGTCCGTCATCCGTTGAAAGATCAATCTTTAGGCGGAAGATGCGCCATATCGCCAGTAATTAGGAACTATGCGTAGTACCTAACAACACGAAATCCGTTGGTCATTCGACGCTTGTTGACCAACCGTCAACAGTCAACAGGTTACCCACCAGTCACCAGTCACATTTACCATTATAGTCAACATTCGCACTGAGTTAAAAAAACGACTAGTATACGTGATTTTAGTGCTTTGTCCAACTTATTAGTTTACAATTAAAAATAAGTACCGTAAATCCTCTAATATAACGCCCGCCCACAATTCCATTCAGCTCCTCCGACCCCCGCGTACAATTCGAGACCCGCGCATTAATAGAGACCCGCGTATTATTCAAACTAACCGTTTTACTACTCTGAATTTAGTTGGAATAAAC
>JAQFZC010006645.1:0-12250 GCA_034695205.1 Dicyrtoma fusca
TGTACATACTTTCATACTTTAATTTCAAACGGTCACAATTACTCGAATACCACAATTACCTGCTTCTACCCTACTCTTCATTTAAAATACATTGTGTACCAACTACATTTTACCCCCCTACTAGTCTCACACTTGAGTCTATAAGGAGTGAGGGATACAATGATAGTACTGGGATGCCCAAACAAGAGAAAAACTCCTGCGAACCGTCGTAATTTTTCCAATTAATAACGAAATAATTCGTAAGTTAAAAGTATTATTATTCCTCATATTATTAGTATTTTTGTTTTTTATTGCAGGCCCATATACAGTACATACAACATAATTAGATAAGTAATAAAGTAGGTACAAATACTAATGACTAAGTTCTGTTGCTACTACTTTCTTGAAACTTCCCCGAGTAGTTTCAAACAAGTAATATTTGGAAGGCTCCTACGTCTACTGTGCAAGTGTGACTGCACTGGCAGTGAACGTTCGGGAGAGAGTTTTTCCATAAGAGAAGCGAGGTTTTTCTTTTTATTTTAGCATCTGACTCACAAACTCGAAAATAACTAATGAGCACTTTCTGTTTGCTGCGCCGGTAATTGTGGCTGTAGCGGAAAGTCTCCGTGGAAGTGAGTGGAGGCGAGTGGCAGTGGTTGGCGGGTTTTGGTGATCGCGGTTGGCTACAGCCGTCGTGGAAAGGTGGTCAACAGTTGGAGAGCTCCACTGCGATCACACTAAAGCTCTTTAGTACAGGAAAGCTACAGCTTTGGGACATTTGCGTTTGGGAGGCTTTGCTTTAGTAGTTTTGGGACGTTGTGAAGTTAGGCATCGCTCAAGCCGCGTCACTTTAGTAACGTACCGCCATTCGTAAAATAGTTGAGTCGTCAGTCCTGCCTGGCTTTTTGTTTTTTTTGCAACTTTAGAAAAATTGCCTCATAAACAGAATTAAATCCATCCAAAACCTCAAGAATCCAGAGGCAGAACTCTGTTCACAAGTTCCGGTTAGCCAAATCAATCCCCGAGTCTCCGTCTCCACACAAATTCTTTTTACAATCAAATCAAGATCAACAAAACTCTCGTTCGAGCCGGACAAACGACAAACGACGGCATCGGAAAAATTAAAAAGCAAAAAGGAAGAAAACGGATTAAGAAGGTAAAAAAAAAACTAAACACTGTTTGTTGGACTCACTCACTCACTCGCTCTACTACACGCTAAATTAAAAAATCTCGTCAAAATTGTGTTGAAGTTGGAAGACAAAAAGAGGTTGGAATAAACTCATCAACTCCAAAAGCTAGAGGGAATACGAAATACTTTCATCAAAAATCCTTTCCGTTGTTCAGTTGAGCCATTCCTGACATTTGAAATTGAAATTGACTACGACTGACGATCGGGTCGGTAGCAGAGCAGCACTTCAGTTACGCAGTACAGACAGAGCAAGGGGAGAAAGGAGTCTTAAAAAAAGATTTGAGTTTTTTATTGTGGCTGCTAAAAAAGATTTTAAAAAAGTCAATTTAGAAAAGCCTAATCATGAGTCGTATTGTTGATCTTGTTTTAAATGGATTTCACCATCCGACGCATCGGAAATCCAAATCCAAAAAACGCAAGGGAATCAAGACGAATCGTAGTATGATGAATGAAAAGAAAGATAGAGTTGTTGTTTGACTGAAATGAAAGGCGAACGGGCGTACGTAGAGAAGGAAGGACACGTACTTATTGTATTTGTATATAAGTCGTGCAATTGGCAGTCGGAGCTTTCCAGCCTGTTTTATATTTAAAATACGAGTTATATTTTATATGGAGCATCTCTCTTATGTTCAAAAAAAATTGTGATTAAAGGAACTTGTAATGCAACGATTTATATGAGTGTTGTTGTGACTTCGCAGCGACTCTCTAAACCCTATCAAGAACCACCTTGAACGACGAACGAACCTTTGAAGTCGAAATCAGTCAATTGGAAGTACTTGGAAGAAAAGTATTGTCAAGTATCATAACAGAAATAATGGCTAGTAAAATGGAAATGAGCTTGGATGATATTATTTCGACCACAAAAAAAACTCGAGGTGGTGGTCGAGGTCGCGGAGGGAGAGGAAACCGAGCTGGAGGTCGAGGCGCAAGAGGTGGCAGTAGAACTGGTGGTGGACTCCGATCTAGTGGTGCCGTAACCCGAAGAGGAGCCGGCGGTGCACGCGGTGGTGGTGGTGTTCGATCGAGACCAAGGGTACGTTCAAAGTCAATCCCATCTTTTAAATTATCTAAAAAGTAGTACAGTCAGTCAATAATAACAATTACTGTTGGCTATTGCATCCAGAAAAGCCTTCCGAATGTGCTGTGAGGCTAAGTGAATGTTTCCAGCTGTTTTAGCTGGCTTACTTTGAAACTTACCCAAAAATGCAAGTTTATAACCGTATTTTACATTCTGTGTAATTGTAGACTGGAAATGCCGATGGAGTTTGGACTCATGATAAATTTCAAGATAGTAGCATTGGTGGACCTCGTAAACCTATAAGAACTGCTGGAGGTGGTGGTGGTGGAGGTGGTGGTGGATCGGCCAAGATAACAATTAGTAACTTACATTATGGAGTATCCGATGCTGACATTATCGTAAGTTTGAATTTAGTTAATTACTTATGTTGTTGATACGTTGGAATTACTTGTATGATTTCATCAGCTAATAAACTTGTAATCAGATGATCATAATCATATTTAATTGTGAAACTTTCAGGAATTGTTTGGCGAGTTGGGCAGTATTCGGTATGCATCAGTACACTATGATCGGTCTGGGCGATCCATGGGTAAAGCTGATGTGGTTTTTTCAAGACGGGCTGAAGCCCAGGCAGCCATTCAACAATACGATGGCGTCCCTCTGGATGGTGTGTGCTCTTTTACTTCATTTATTACGTACTATTAGTTGATTTATTTTGCACAGCCGCAACTAGAGTCTTGTCTTATCTCAAAGTCTCTGGTTCTGGTTTAGTGAGAAAAAAAATGTCAGCATGGAAGGCATATTATGCTAATTACTTACTGAAGTTGCGATAAGAAAAGTATTACGAAGTATTGGTTGTTCATATCTGCTTTCAAACGTCATATGAGACAATTTTTCAAAAGTATACGGATGGGTTAGGCATTTGGTCAGTTTTTTGTTTCATAACACGCAACGTTAGTCCTGCGAAGTTTATAAATAATTACTATAAGTAATCTTAATCATGTTCAATATATAATTGTAGGGAGACCAATGGCAATAGGATGGGCCAATTCTGAAAACAGTACACAACAGCAAGTTTCCCCACGTGGAAGTGGTTTGCGCCAAATTCAAGGCAAAAGAATAAGCCGTACCAGTGGAGGAGGAGGTTTTCGTGGAGGTCGAGGCGGTCCTGGTCGTGGTCGCGGAGCCCGAGGTGGGAAACAAGGATCCAATAAGCAACCCACTGCCGAAGAACTTGATGCTGAATTAGATGCATACGTCAGTCAAAACCAGAAGTAAATTCCTCATAAATTCTTTCTATTACACGGTTAATTATTGTACTGGAAATTATTATCACAATTCTACTATATGTAAGAAGTTACTAGGATACGAACCAGCTTTGCTATAAAACTCCAATATAATATGTTTTCGTTCTGCAGACGATTTATTATTATGTACTATAATTTACTTTGTACCATGATAAAGTAATATATAATGTCATGCTATGTCATGACCAATGATTTATTTCTTAGACCTTCATTCTTTATGTTTAGGTTTGTTGTTTTTCAAAGTAGAAATAGTTGAAGGAAGTAAAGCTATAAGTTCTTAATTAGATATACCTATTTAATAACATTCATTAGACTATTATTGATCATGGAAAAAACATAAAAAAGGGACTGTAATAGAATTTAAACTTCTGGGTATATTAGTGTGTACCTATTAGTAATTACATGTGCTACATTGTTTACTCGTTTTTTGTTGTTAATTTTTTTTCTTTTTCGTATATGAACAGTATGAGATGTTCTGTATTGCAGTTATGGAAATATGAGAGAGAAAGTTGTGACGCTAAGTCATTCAAACTACTAAACATTAATAAGAAAATTAATTATATGATGATATGGATGATATACAATATTAATAATCCAGTTTTTTATTTGTACGATTATTTTAGACAATTCACAATGAACTGTGATGTTTTAAACATCTCTTACTACATGGACATTTATAAACAATTTGAATTAACCTTTGTTTAGCATTAGAATAACCATTAATTTGTAACGACTGCTGTCATTGTTTCAATATTTGTTTCAGACTTTAGGGGCATATAAAGTGTAACTGTGCATCAAATACCACATACTTCAAACAATACACAAATGATATATAAGAGATAAAAGTTAGCTAGACGATTATGTTTCACAGATTTAGTAGAAAACTTCAGTCTACTAACTAAAACTATCGAATATTAGTCTGAATTTCATTGCATTAAGTAACAATAATAAACATTATTACGACATTGAAAAAATAAAATAATATTACTACGTATTATTTAAACTAAGCTCGTTGGATACCTATTTTATTTACTAATCAATTCCTCGTAGCAACATTTTTCTGTTAGGATTAGATTATTATGAATAAAAAGGAAGCTATTAATGTTATTTTTACGATTTTTATTTTGCTATAATATTTTTTTATTTTACTACTTTTACTAGTCATTATCCGGTTCTAGTATTTTTATTACTACCCTACCTAGCTATTTTAATGCAATTATTATTCGAAATAGTTGATAGTGAACTTTCTATTCTATTATTTTAGGAGATGGGCTACTGATTCTGTTTTGTAAATACATACAATTAATTCATCACACTTTACACTACACTACACATTAGATAAAATTATAAATGGTACATACATTTAACATTAGATTATCGCGAGGTTCGCATTTTTGCACGTCGATAGGTTTAATAATGGCATATTGTCTCGAACATCAAAATTAGAAGGGAGATTCCCACTGGGCTGTGGGAATTTAGCAATGAACGTTGGGTCAAGGCGTATTTGCTCTCGGTATTGCATATTGCATAATACTTGAAATCCAGGGAAACCCAATCGTTATGTCATCTCACCACCACCGGCATCCTGAATCAGGCATACATAACGACAACGGAAACACGGAACTTCCCACACTTGCTTTAGTGAATAGTGATTCCAATGACACGTTCGTCGGTGGTGGAACGCTCTTTGGAGAAGTTAGTCTTCCCAATAAGTTTTTGAGTGCCAAGAATTCCATTGAGATTCATAAGAACAAAGTATTGACCCTCAATCAGTCCATGCCCAATGTCATACAAGATCGGAACCACTGTTTAAATAATCTTATAAGTCAAAATCATGGTCATAGCAGCGTCCAACCTTTCCTACGAACATTTCTTCCTCCTTTTTCCAAACCGGAAAGGTCCAATAACCCCGATCACAGCGACTTGAGACATGTTACTGGCCAGAAGTCAACCAAAACGGTACAATTATTAGTTCAACACATTAAAGAACATGTAGATACAGAGAACCGAAGTTTTGATCTGAACTTAACAGCGCATTACCATTTAATCTTGGGGCACGTTGCACTCGTGTATGTACCCCATACATAAATACTTGCTATGCTATTCAGTATTTTGATTTTTAAGTCCCAGTGCACTGTGAGTTAAACTGAGTTTATTTGCAAATGTATTCCTATATATTTCGAATTTAATTCAAAGGTAAACTGGGCTCCAGTGTTATCTGATCAGAACGAGGAATTAACGTCCGCTGAAAAAATGGCATCCCCCGACTCGTCCCCTTCCACTACAAATTCGATAAATCAAATTGAGACGGAAATAGTTTCAGACCCCACTCCTACAGGTCATCTGACAGATGGTCATCCCGAGAATCCAGACGAAGTTTCGGGGCCCACTATTTTAGGACCAAATTCTAGTACAGAAAATCACATTGAACGGCAGCCCAGCGGCAGTAATGTCAGCGTTAGCGTTTTTTCTGCTGATAATATTCAGGGAGATAAGGAAGCGTCTCCAGCTCCTCTCGATTCAAAATTAAGTCCATTAATGCTTCGCAATCATATCGGAAAGACGATGAGCCGGACCGAAAGTCATGAGGATTCCCAATTTACTGATATTGCTCGTCAATTTGACTCAAGGACGTCACTAAATGATCGGTCAGCGGTAAGTTTATATGTACTTTTACGTAAGTATCTACACACCCCATAATCTTGAGCAGAATGCAGTGTTTAGTTTATTAATTCAGAATCCGAATCCTAAGCGTATGACATTAAGTAAGTAAATGAATGTATGTATTGCATTCAAGCATGCAGTCAAGTGGACGTGCAAAAAATGCTGCACAAACTAATTTCACATATGATTTTTTTTACTTGATATTGATGTTCATTCATAAAAGGAAAAAGGTCAATTAAACTTGACACGATTATTGGTGAATGCATTTTTACAATTTACTTATATTAGTTAAATATAATGAATCATCATGAATGAATATTATGATTATACTTTTACAAAAATAATAATAATTTTGCATCGCTATGGATTCTTGATAAATACGTTGGTGCTACAGGCTACTGTTGGACCGTTGCGTTGTTGGGCAAGGAAATGCTGACTAAGTTAGTTTAAGTTTTATTACAAATTAATTCATATTTTTTTGTTTTTTACTTTCTTAAACTTTAAAAATCAGAGTCAAATAAACGGAGAGCTTGTGCAAAAGTCAGCAAGTATTTATAAGGAATTGTTTTATCACAAGACACCGCCCCCAGACGATGATAATCTGAGTTTACACACTTTAAATGATACAGAGGATGATTTGGCATTGTCTGTCAATCCCGAAGTCGACGTTGCCCGAACATTACAATTGGGTAATGGATTCACACCGCAAACAATATTACAATTAATTAATTTTACAGATATTGCATTATTTACATGCATTTGAGCTACCCTATACTATAGCTTGCAGATGTCAGGTTAGAATATACGGAGTGGAGGCTGTCCTCTGACCTGACCATAGTACTAATAAAAGTGGCTACAAATTCCTATTTATATGATATATATAGTTATATTTATATGATTATCATTCCAATTAAAATCAAGTTTCTTTTGCTTAATCCTACCTGCAGCAGAAAACTATATGAATAATGTCCAAACCGACTCTGACAATATAGAAGATTCGAGTGAGGAATTCCACTCGGGCCAACAACATCAGCAACGCCAACTTTTATCGCAGAGTAACACGCAAGTGACCTACCGAGACCAAAATACTGGATCGGACATGGCAACTTTGAATAGCAACGATAACAATCTCGAGAATCACAATTATGATACTGGTGCGTAACCAATTGTTTCGTGAATAAATTTTTTATTTTGCTCCAAACATATAAGTATATATACGTGCTTATGCGGAAGCTGTTTATGTATTCGGTTAAGAAGAATAAGAATGGACGCGTCACTGGGTAGTTGGTTACAGTAGTTCTCATTTCCCACTTGACATGAGACATGCCACACTTAATTCCCCCTTTAAATTGCAAGTTACAGAGTCCATATGTGGGGCCTGGTTAAGTTCAAAGAATCATTTTCGTAATAAAAAGACCAGTTTTTTTTCAGGTCCGGACACACAAATTGTCAAACTTTTAAAATCCGTTATTTGGGTAACATTATTTTTACTAGACTATTTTCTTCAGGGCATTTTATTGCCATGGTAGTTGATTTATCTGTGGGGATGACGATTAGGAAATGTGTCAAACTTTAATAAACACCAAAAGGAAAAAAAATGCAGGCATTTAAATAAAAAATAGTCAAGCGGTACTGGTCAGATCAATCACCACATCACCAGCCAGATCTTCCGGTCACTCAATTTTTGGCTCCCGCAGAAGTAACATTTACTTTCAAGAGCAAACGTGTGATAAAAGTAATACGTATATACAAAAAAAAAGAGTGTAATTATTAATTTGAACGCAAAACGTGCGAACCTCAAAGCAAACAGAAGTGCAATTTAATTCCAGTTCCAGTCCCATTGGGATTTTCAAAGAATCGTATTTTTTGGAAGCATTTTATTTCGAATGTATACTGTGCACTGGTGACAGCGTACACTCTGAAGTTTTTTTAAAATTTTTGAGAGGAAAAAAGTAAAAGCATGACGTCACATTCGCAGTATGGTAACTTCAATTTTAGTGCAAGATTCGGAATGCTTAAAACTAATTTCATCAAGCCCTTTTGTAACCCCCTCCGTTCCATCTTGGGCAGTGGTGACTCAAATAAAGATGGCATGGCTCATTGTTCCTACAAACATCCCTCACTTCGTGGCCCTCACAGAACATACACTCTATTAAATATTCCAGAGGCCCTTAGTATGTCTATAAATGTTGGTAGGAATTCATAAACTTTCGGCAAAAACAAAAACTTGTTAAAATTTTTTTAGTTTTATAAAAAATGCATAAGTTAAATGCATATGTATGTACATACAATTATTACAAATAATACAATCAATTGAACTCCCTCTCATTTCTCCATGGATGTAGATGACGAATTAAGTGAACCAAATGCACAAACGCAGGTCCTTACAATGGTCAATCCGAATGATCTCCCAGTTCCTGACCCTGACTACGTAGCTCGAATGGTGCCACCTGAACTACATCCGTTCATTGCCAAAAATTGTAAAAAGGATTGTCGAACCTGGCTTTGGAAATCTAGATCTCAGAGGGAATCATGTCTGGCTAAACAGAAACTGGAGCAGGAAAAAGAAAGCTCTATGGAAAATAAAAAATCTTGACTTTAGTTATAAAAGTTGTCAATGTTCCAGATTTAAAAAAAAAAACTTGTTAACAACTAACAAGGCATGTGATGACATTTGACATTGTTAATGGATTCGTCTGAAGAAAATGAAACTTGAAAAGATGAACTGAGCAATGGACATACCTCTACTATAATGTACTATACCCTCTGGCCTGACGGATGTGCCTCCTAATTAATAGAACAAACTAGAATGGAATCTTCTGTACAGCTAGAAGACGTTTCATCTTGATTTGGACATTGTTAGTATATTTAATTATACGATACTAACTTAGGTATCATGGTCACACTTGATACTTGATACCATGATAGTCCTAGCCTTAATGAAGCATTTTTATAGTAAATTGTTACCAGTATTCCAAATTATATCTGTCATCCTGCCAACACTGTACGATCTAA
The DNA here is from genome assembly GCA_034695205.1 of Dicyrtoma fusca. Lineage (NCBI taxonomy): Eukaryota > Metazoa > Arthropoda > Collembola > Symphypleona > Dicyrtomidae > Dicyrtoma > Dicyrtoma fusca. The sequence continues at coordinate 9,173 of JAQFZC010006645.1, forward strand.
TATTTTGTATGTGTATAATCCAATATTTATGTGTAATCCTTTAATGGGCTTCTAAGACGAAAATAAAAGATGCAATATGCTAAGACTTATTCCGTTATTTGTTCATCAGTAAGAAATAATGCTAAATGCCTTGTAAACAAATCCAACAACCAGTAGATAATGCATTCATTCCTACACAGTAAACACGGGAAAGTATTTACGCTCAGGCTCGCAGACGGACCAAAATGCAACAAACAAATAAAAGTATCGCATGCTTATTATGAAACAAAGCAGCAATCAGATACTGTAATTTGTTAGTCTATTCTGAATGTAAACCCTATTTGATTCAAAATATGTGATCTACGTATCTGTGGACCAACAAATTGATCAAAAATACGCTGTAGGTGAGATATATGCTATGTATGAATATGAATACAATGGAATTGTGTGGAATTTACTGTATTTTTGCATTTTGGTCTTTGATTTGAACGTTCTTCCCACATTATCCCAGAATCCAAGCGTCCTTCCTGCCTTTGATTAAAATGAATGTATGTATGCAGGTACTTTAAAATCTGTAAAAAAGGATGGATCCTTTAAAATATCTCCTAGCTCGTAAGTAACGGAATTGACCAATGCCAATAAAGTCAATAAACCAAAACCAAACCAAGAAGATTGCATATCGGATGAGGATGACGTCTACTTAATACAAATGATCGGACTAAACCCAGCGTGCTGTCAAGATGATCTCTCTATGTAATGTGAAGTATGCAGGCAATTCTGTTCTCTTCTTGTACTTTATTTCAGTGCAGTCCGATGAGGATCAGATCAGATTGAAAAATTCCTCAGGAGTCATTTATTCTTCACACTCGCCAGCCACACTGTCCAGAATCAGAGATCCAGGAGATATTATTTAAATAGGCGTTATAGGCACATAGCATAGGTGTTCGTACTTCCGACGAATGTCGAACCGTGGAGACAGCATAACAACAACAACAACAACAAAAAAACAACAAAAGATTCTATCTGTCTAGACTCTAGAGTATAATACAATTTTTACATACGCATTCTCTCACTATACACGGAGTTAAGAATAAGAATCTCTCAAGATCAAGAGTGAGTGTTCAGGTATGGGAAACATTTTACCTGCTCCCACTCTCAGCACCACCACGGCCACGGCCACTTTATTACACCTACCTGTACTTCTTACCTTTACCTTTAGCTCGATCTCTTCCAAATCCAAATCCAATACGAAGTAAACGTATAAAAGTACAAGAATACACCTACCTACGTATAATAGAGTACAAAATTACAAATCAGAAGGAGTGTGGTGGTACTTACATACAGTACAGTGCAGTGCTGAAGGGAAGATTACTAGAAGTCAAGTCTAATCATAATCAGCAAGAGAAATTTTTAAAGGGTAAGTAACTCTTCTCAGAGTCAGTTTCAAAGCAAATCCAAATCTCGTGAAAGACTCGAGTCAGTTCTTCAGAGTCAGTCAGTGCATACTGTGACTGTGGCCGTATTATTGTAATTGTACTCATAGGTAGCTATATTCGTATATGCATATAGATACACTAGCCTAAGCTCAGATTGCCTGTCTTTTGGACGGACTATACGCTTAATCGTTAACAACTCTTTGTTTCCTGGAATGTGGTGTACGTTGTGCTTTATGAGTCTGTGACTGACTGACAAGTGATAATAAAAAGTGAGTCGAGTCTCTCAAAGTCTCAACTCAACCACATCTGAACATTCTGAACTCTCACAAACAACAAATCACAATCACAGCAAGGAAATGGAAAAATTAAAATAGCTCTGGCCTCTGGCTCTGGCTGTCTCATTTTTGTGTTCAGTCTTCTTCTGCTGTGCTACACTACAACCGGAGTACCGGAGTACTTTTAATAGTAGTTCTAATCCTCGACTTTATTTTAATCGTTGGTTGTTTAACAGTTAATTTCTTTGTCAGCTCGTGGGTTCCACACTGATTTATGCTGTAAGTCATTTAATTTATTTCATAAAATAATAAATGGTCAGTGGTGTCCACCCACTGCACTGCACTAGTGCACCGGCAGATGACAAATCAGTCAATACAGTGAGAACCAATTCCAAATCAAGGGCCGTACAGATAATCATCACCTTACGTCAATAATGTAACTATATATGGACTGTTCATCACGTTTAAAAAAAAACAAACAAAATAGAGGATACGGATTACGGATACCTATACAGCCTATCAGGAGGACCTGCACTACATCTCTATAGAGAGATATATGGGGAATTGGGGGTACAAATTTACATAGGTACCTACCTAGGTAGGTACCTATACTTAAGTTGTAAGTACGGAATCAAAATCAAAGCAGAGGACCAGAACAGAACCAGAACGAGTGTGTTTGTGATTTGTAAAATATAACGTAGGTGTAACACCTGATCTTGATCTGATTTAATTTGCTCCCTTTTACACACTACACTCATATCTCCTCCTGCCTTTTACTGCATTCACTGACGTTTGGTTTCTTTGCTTCTTTAGTTTGTTGGGGCTGCTAGTCGTACTGGTAATTGTGTATCAAATCTTTGTTTGTATCCTCAAACCTCAAAACCAAAAATCTTTTCTACTGTTGCTGGTTTCTGATATTACTGAGTGTTGACTGTCTCTGTCTGTCTGTTCCTTCCTATTACTATTCCGAAGACGTCCTAGTCCTCATCTCTGATCTGAGTATGGGCTGGTTGACTATAAAAATTACGAGTACGGTGTGTCCATAATAATAAACTCCCCTTGCCCTGGCTTGTGAGAAACGGTTTAACTAGACAGATATTCTGCCTATTAAGTACCAACTACAAGCTCTAAAAACAATCATACGGAATCGATATTTAATTAGGGTATCTATCTTTAATTCTACGTATCCCTTTAGTGTTTGAGAGTGAACTGTATTTAGCCTATAAGTAATTATATCCGGTCAGATTAAATTTAGTGCAAACGAGAATATTTGCTGCTGGTGAATGGTGAGTTTTAACACTTTTAAATGTATAAGTCAAGTAAAGTTGTTTTTGACGTTATTCTTGTGAGAGTAAGTAGGGTAGGAACTCACCAATTTTGAAGAATAT
>JAQFZC010006646.1:0-12248 GCA_034695205.1 Dicyrtoma fusca
CTCTATTAATGCGCGGGTCTCTAATTGTACGCGGGGGTCCGAGGGGCTGAATGGAATAATGCGCGGGCGTACTATTACATCATTTACGGTAGGCAGGTGTCTAAAAGGGTGAAAACTCCTCAAAATAGTGATAATTACGACTAATTATTATTTTTTTTTATTATTGTAAATGTTGTAAAGTGATTTGATTAGAGATCACGTACGCTGGACAATTTTACTGTTGCACACTTGGAGAGTGGGTGGGCAGATAATGACTTAAATCATTAGTTCGTTCCTATGAAGAAGCAAACAAATTCCAGATTCATACGCCAAATAGCCAAATACATACATAGACATACAAGTTAATAAGCTCACAGTTGTTTGTTAGGGACAGGTCTCCAGATTTTATATGATAAATTAAGAGTGCAAAATGCAAAGTAATGCCTGCGTACAAAATGAAATGCATATTTGCATGTTTCTAGGCTTGGGCAAACGCTATTTTTGTAAACAGATATTTTTGAAAAGGTGCAAAATGTCTATTTGCATGTTTTTGAAAAGGTGCAAAATGTACTATTTACATTTTTTTAAAATGGTGCAAAATATCCTGTTTATGTACATGTTTTTGAAAAGGTGCAAAATGTCTATTTGCATGTTTTTGAAATGGTGCAAAATGTTTTATTTTCATGTTGTCGAAAAGATGCAAAATGTGCTAAATACATCTTTTTGAAAAGGTGCAAAATCTCCTATGTACACGCTTTTGAAATGGTGCAAAATCTTCTATTTACACGCATTGGAAATGGTGCAAAATCTTCTATTTACACGCATTGGAAACGGTGCAAAATCTCCTATGTACACGCTTTTGAAATGGTGCAAAATCTTCTATTTACACGCATTGGAAATGGTGCAAAATCTTCTATTTACACGCATTGGAAATGGTGCAAAATCTTCTATTTACACGCATTGGAAACGGTGCAAAATCTCCTATGTACACGCTTTTGAAATGGTGCAAAATCTCCTATGTACACGCTTTTGAAATGGTGCAAAATCTTCTATTTACATTCTTTTGAAATGGTCTCATGCAAAATGCCACAGCTACATGTTTTTCAAAATCGTCAAAGTGTTCTATTTGTATTCATGTTTGCTTGGGAAACGGTGCAAAATATTCTATTTTAATGTGCACAGCACTGATTAAAAGCGCGCAAAAAGATCTGCACACTTAGTTCACTTACCTACGTCACAAAAGGCTTCCTTCTAAGTTCTAATTCTAATGGACACTAATTAGTAATTAGCATCTAGACACACTTTACATTCAATGAACTTCTGAGAATTTCTAAGTTGTGTTTTTGTTTTGCAGAGCGTGCGTTTCGCTTCCTATTATTCTTATTAGTTTTGGTGCAGTTCGATTTTGAGTCTCAAGCTCATAGTTGCATAACATTGGGAAACATTGTACGTTTGAAACTAGGACGTTATTGTAATAATTAAACTTTTACCGTTACAAATTATTTCATTACGTTTTCATTGATTTCAAAATACAGTATTATTTCTTTTTTTTTCTAATCAGGGAAATAAAGCCAGGTTACTTAAATTAGAACCCCTTGAAGTTAATAATAAATAATGCCTAAACATCCTGGCTGCCTATTAGGTAAATTAAAGGTAAAGTATTTATCTCAAATACCATAATTATCTTACCCACATGACATGATTAGTTGCTACGTTAGGAAGCGTAACCTATTCACAACTGGGAAATGGGAAACCATGGAAAGAATACTTTACTAAAGTGTTTTTTCTAGTAATTGCCTTTTTCAAAACGGTTAAAACTAGACAAATAACTTTTTCAAGAGCATTCAAAACCAGACTAAGACTTTATAAAAGACCCAAGCAATCAACTAAAATTTTTGAAAATATGTAAAACAAGAAATTAACACTTTTAAAAAGACGTAAAACAAGAAAATACTACTTTCAAAAAGACGTAAAACAAGAAATTACCACTTTCAAAAAGACGTAAAACAAGAAATTAGTACTTTCAAAAAGACGTAAAACAAGAAATTACCACTTTCAAAAAGACGTAAAACAAGAAATTACTACTTTCAAAAAGACGTAAAACAAGAAATTACCACTTTCAAAAAGACGTAAAACAAGAAATGAACACTTTCAAAAAGACGTAAAACAAGAAATTACCACTTTCAAAAAGACGTAAAACAAGAAATTACCACTTTCAAAAAGACGTAAAACAAGAAATGAACACTTTCAAAAAGACGTAAAACAAGAAATGAACACTTTCAAAAAGGCCAAAACAAAAAATTAACTTTCAAAAGGATACAAAACTAGAAATTAACATGTTCAAAAAGATGTAGAGCAGGAAATTAACACTTTCAAATGATGTAAAACTCGATATGTAAATAGTACCGTTTCGAAAAGGTTAAGATCGTCAACTTAGCAGTCCAGAATCTTTATTCTCCATTGTTCAATGCTTAAGAATCCTTTCCTACTATCTTCATCACTTGACATTTTAACATTACGTAAAGGAATTTGAAGCTGTAGAAGCCATGGATTGTAATGATCTTTGTAACCCATGGGCTGCAACTGCAACAGAGTATACCTATTAAAAAATAGTTATGTACAAAACGTAATGACGAAGGAAAAAGGAAAACTGATTATTAAAATATGCAGGTGTACCATCCTTAGCATTTTAAGCAGCCCATGAAAGATAATTCAAATTGTTTTTTTGTGTGTGTGTGCATCACAAGTTCTTTCTTCCTTCGTTCTTATGTGGAGTTTCTTAACATTAATTCACATTCACAGGTATTTCCACTCCATCGATCTTTTAGTTGTGAAGGCACTTATTTTTTTTTGATCATCCTCAAAGTTCCTTTGCTGATTGTGAGGCACACACAGAAAGCAATACGCATCCCAGCTTTTGTCACTGCATTGTTGTTTCGGTGATACTCTGGGAACTGGCAAGTGCAAAAGATGGTATGTGTAAGTGTAATTAACTCTGAATTATTCACACATATGCTAGTTTGTAGTGGCAGGAGGTGCAAAAGGAAACAACTGATTTTCTGCGTACATTTTAGATGCCTTTTGTCCCTGTTTAAGAACGTTCCTTTTATGATATTTTTTGCAATTTTTAGTAAGCATGCATTTTATTGTATTTTTCCCCTTTTAAAAAGTTCTTTCATGCTATTTTGCAAAGTTTTAAAACTACGCTTCTAAAGGCGATTTTGCGCGTTTGCGCCTATTTAAAAATGTGCGTGTAAATAATATTTTTTACCTTTTTTAAAAACGCGCTTATGCTATTTTGCCCTTTTTTTAAAAAACAGTTTGCTACCTTTTGCACCTTTGTAAAAATGCGTGTATACTATTTTACACCTTTCTGAAAATGTTTTTACTCTATTTTGCACCTTTCTGAAAATGTTTTTACGCTATTTTGCACCTTTCTGAAAATGTTTTTACGCTATTTTGCACCTTTCTGAAAATGTTTTTACTCTATTTTGCACCTTTTTAAAAACGCGTGAATACTATTTTTTACCTTTTTTAAAAATTGCGTTTACTCTATTGTGCACTTTTAAAAAAAATGCATTTGTGCTCAACTACACATATTCTTAAAAGTGCCTTTAGTTCAATTTAGCCACTTTTTTTAAACATGCATTTAAGCTGTTTTAGCCCCTTCCAAAACCACCTTCCTATTACGAAATTTGGCAAAAGATGATCGGCACACTCATTTCTATGCATTCATGGGAACCTTATGTATGCAGAAAGTAGATAGGCCGCCTTGCAGCTTTCTAGTTGAATTCCTCTGGAATGATTCAAGTCTATTATCCCAACCTTCCCTGTCTTCCATTTAAAGTCGAAGAGGTGTCTATAACAATGAGAAACTTTGGGGGTTGTAAAGGCATAAAACGGGAAAAGGGTTGGCCACTCTGCTCTGGTTGGATTTGGATTTGGATTTTGGCTGGTGCTGGTGGATCAAATCTCTTCATGAAGAAAGGTAAAAGGCTCGGCAAAAAGGCAGGTCTGACTGAGAACAAAGAAAGAGCAAAAAAGTAAAGTTGTATCTTCGATGACGGTGATGATGCTGAGGATGCTGATGATGATGATGATGGGGTTTGTCTTGAATTGCTTTCCTCTCTGGTCGTGTAAGTAAAGTCGGAGTAAAAGTGGGTCAGGCACTACTAACAACTAACAAACGAAGGAACAACTGAACATCCATTACGAACCCACACCAACACCAACAACGAACAACCAACAACCTGTGTGTAAGATAAGGAGAGAGAATTATTATTAAGAGAATTCAACAGTCAAGTATTTCAAAGAACGTATATTTCAACTAACAACCCCCCCCCCCCCAAAAAAAACTGCATTATTATTATCATTATTATTACTCAGATTATTACTTACTTGTGTTGGCTGGCTGGCTGGCTGGGCAGTTTTGCTGGTTCTCTCTTCTTCTTCTTCTTCTTCTTCTGGCTGTAATAATAATAAAGGCAAAAGCATCTATCTACCTTCTGGGGTATCTTCTACTTCTTGAATGTTGAAAGATGCGATGCTGATTGTTGGGAAGACAGAAGATCATTTGGCAGTGTGCAAAGGATTGTTGGTGCGTTGAGTCAGTCCATCGCATCTTCGCATCGCTCGCATCGTCCATTCTCTTCCCTCTTCGAACTGCTAAATTGTAAATCGTCATCTTTTACTTTGCTCTCGATTTCTCTTTGTGGGTTCACCGAATGACGACGAAGAAGTTGAGCTTAAAATATTCGGCGAGTTTGGAGTTGTAACGTTGAACGTTGTACGATTCTTCAATTCAATCTGTCAATTGTTGACTTGATCTCTTCATTGGAGGCTCTTTGATTGTCTGCAGGTTAAAGACCGTCGCCACTCTTGATTTGCTAGGTGCCAGGTCAGTTGTTTGTGACCGTAAACAGTTGACAGTAAGTTGTTCCAGAATTAGATTTTGAACGAACCTACGACCTACGACCTAATCATACAACACACAACATTAGTAATTAAATCGTAGAACATTTTGGACATTCAACATTACCAATAAATTGTGAAATTAAATCGAATTAAGATTGTTTAGACCCAAAAAAATTAATTCGTTCAGACCGTTCGTTGTTTTACTGCCTGCAACCTGCTAGCAGTTGTAAGCTGTAAGTCAAATTGATTCTGAAACATTCTGAAACATTAACAACCTAACAACTTTCAACTTTAACGGAAGGCTAAATCTGAATAAATATTAAAAACTATCTTCAATCAACAATCAAAGATTGTGAATTTTTATCAGTTTTGAATTAAAAAGCGAAAAATCGAATTCCAGGACGAACCACAATGGCTTCAGCTTCCGTAGTTCAGCAGTTGACGACCAAGGACACGTTCGACAAAACCAAACCGATCAAGGTTAGTTCATTTTTTTTAACTAAATTGTACTAACAGTAACAATTTTTAATCACTATTTAATTAAGAATTAAGTTGTATGATATTATTAAGTAAATTTTCTTTAATTAAATTAGTAATTCTGATGCTTATTACTGTCAACTGTCAACCGTTGACTGTATACTGCTTCACCCTCTGTCATCTGCTCGGGAGGGTGCAAAAATTACGCTTGATGCCATGCAAATTTCAGTTTTTACAGCTGAAATACTGCAAAATCATAATTTGACGTTTGTTAGTAACCAAAACATCCATTTCAGCCGTCAGACGGACTTTTGAGAGCAAAAAGTCGAAATGTTTTTTAGTTTTCAATCAAAAATCAAAACTATTTTATTTTAGCTTTGGGCCTTAATTCATTATTCATTATTCATGATTGTGATTGCATGCATACCCAAATTAATTTGACATTTGACCATTTGTTGCGTTACTTAAAATTCGCCAAAGTCAAAAGATCGAGTAGGTTACTTTACCGAGCCTAACAACAATGAAATTAAGCTTTTTACAGGTGACAGGCACGTACTGTCAATGGGAAAATGATACTGACGATGAGTACTGGTCCTGGTCCTGGTAAAAATGCATTACTAATGATAATCAAAAGATGAAAGAATTCTTGAAGAGCAGTCAAAAAGGCAAAAGGCAACACTAGCGAATTATTATTATTGGGCGGTGGCTTGCCATTTAGATTTGGATTTAAGACTTGTAATCAAAACCGGTGGGGGTTGCGACTGACTTTTGGACTGACTTGGCAGAAGAGAGTTGAAGTTGAAATCAGAATTTGGAAAAACATAAGTAATTTATGGGCAATCTTTCTCTTGAGTCTTAAGTTCAAAATTCATATTCATTTTAATAATATTCCACCCAACAATGTAAATGTGATCAAGATTTACCTGTACATAACTTTTGTAGGTATTTGCAATAGCTAGGTACCTCTCTCAGTCTTAAAAACAATGAGGAATTATTTAAACTATCACCTATGCTGAAGTAACGATGTTAGGTAGATTGTTGATTGCATTGTTGATTTAATCATGCAAGGGGTTATGGGGTAGGAACCTGGGCTGGGAGATGTACGTGTTTCTTGACTGACCGAACTCTTCTTGGTTTGGTTCTTCGGTCAGCCAACCATTAACCATTATGAATTCTTGAAACTATGAGACTTATTAAATCAGAATCAGATGGACCTTAGCTTACTAGTTAGCTTATTACAGAAACATTATAGTGTGTGAGTCAATATTAATTATATTATACCTGTTCTCATGCTAATCTGACTAGGGAGATTTTTTTTTCTTGCATCTTTTAGTTTCAGTTAACCTTTTCGAAACGGTATACTAGGTATATCTAGTTTTAAATCTTTTTGGAAGGGTTAATTTCTTATTTTGCAACTTTTTGAAAAATGCTATTTTCTTGTTTTGCATCTTTTTGAAAAGTGCTATTTTCTTATTTTGGCCCTTTTAAAAGTGTTAATTTCTTGTATTTGCTTCTTTTTAAAAGTGTTAATTTATTGTTTTACTTCTTTTTGAAAGTGTTAATAATTTCTTGTTTTGCATCTTTTTGAAAACCGTATTTTCTTGTTTTGACCTTTCTGAAAGCATTAATTTCTAGTTTTGACCTTTTTGAAAATGTTGGTTTTTTGTTTTGACCTTTCTGAAAGTGTTAAACTTTGTTTTTCATCTTTTTGAAAGTGTTAATTTCTTGTTTTTCATCTTTTTGAAAGCGTTAATTTCTTGTTTTGGCCATTTTGAAAATGCTAGTTTCTTGTTTTTATCTTCCTGCAAGTGTTAAATTCTTGTTTTACTTCCTTTTAAAAATGTTAATTTATTATGTTAACCTTTTTGAAAGTCTCACTTACTGGTTTTGAATGCTTTTGATAATGTTACTTCTAGTTTTGACCCTTTTGAGAAAGTAAATTTCTAGCAAAAGCACTTCTGTAACGCACTCTTTGCATAGTTTCCCATTTGCATTGTTGCGAATAGGTTAGTCCAGTGCAAATCAACCCCAGGAAATATGAGCCAAGAAAGCCAAAGCCGTTGCAATATTACTAAAGCAAAACTTAAAAAAAATCGCAGTAGGTCCAAATTCGTTCAAAGAAACGTTTCGTCGGCCCTCTTCGTGAAGCCTAACAGAATAGTTCAAGTAGGCATTTCAATTTGTGATTCACTAAAACCCTCTTTCAATCTGTATAGATCTGTGGAGTAACTTCAGGTTTAGTATTTTCCCCTTACGCACTTATCTATCTGTATTCTGTATCTGTATAGTTAAAAGCATCTTGCAATTGCCTACTATACCTCCTTACGTTGGGCTTGAAAAATTATGGAGGAATGTTTATGATAGGTTAGAATTTTTTGGCAAGTCGCAATTAGCACGCCAGCCAGTCGCCATGTAGTCAAGTCAAACTGGTTAGTTTAGTTTAGTTTAGTTTTCCTTTGCCTTTTTGCTCAAAGATGATCATCTTTTTTCTTTATAGGAGCGATATAGCGATAAGCCTATACCTATAGGCTCATCCTCTATGTGTGCTGTGTTATATTGTTAAGTTTGGTCTTGGTTTTGGTCTTGGACTTGGACTTTGAGCAGTCAAGAGTTAAGTCAAGGAATAATAAATAGTAAATAGATACCCCAAGTATACAGATACATAGTAGATTGGTAGGTTGGTTCGTTGGTTCGTAAAAAGTTTGTAGGGCAACCTTTCCCTGAGGGGATTTTTGTTCATCTTTAATCTCTCTGTTGATATTGATGCATTATGAGATGCGTTTTCTGCTCTGGCGTTCCTTTGTGTGATGATGGGATTTTTGCATGTATTGTGCCCCAACTTCTAAGTTCTCTGTACAGATAGTCATTTCATAAAACGATTTTGCCTTAAATACTTAAAGATTTAAATTTTACACTTTTAACCAATTCGCAACTGGGAAACGAGGCAAAGACTGCGTTACAACAGCGCTCTTTCTAGGAATTAACTATTTCAAAACGGTCAAAACTACATAGAAGTAGCATTTTTAAAGCATTTAAACCCAGTAACGAAGACTTTCAAAAAGGTTAAAATAATAAATTAACACTTTCAAAAAGATTAAAACAAAAATTTAACGCTTCATTTTCAATACCGTTCAAAACCAGAAACTAAAACTTTCAAAAGCTTCAAAACAAGAAACGAGCATTTTCAAAAAGGGCAAAACAAGAAAATAGCATTTTCAAAAAGATGCAAAACAAGAAAACAGCGTTTTAAAAAACACTCAAAACTTCAAATTAACACAAAAAGATGTAAAACTAGATATAGCACCGTTTTGAAAAGGTTAAAGCATAATAATTATTATATGACGATAATCTTTTTACAAAGCTTGAGGTAAGTTTTATCATCTTTGTGGTTAACTTTGGCAACTTTGGTTGTATTTGAATTTGTGGTTTGGTTTTTGGTTTTTGGCTTTGGCTTTGGCTTTAAGACCGATGTTTGATAGCTCTCGTAAATTCTGGTCATTCTACATTGACTTATAGTAATGGTAATAGTCAGAAATTATTATTTCCACATTTCTGTCTTGCAGTGCAGTCATAATCGTAATCGTGTCGAGTGTGCAATAATGTAATGATTATAATGAACGTTGTAGCCTTGGCGACCTTGAAGGTGAACTAGAGAAGAGAACGGTAAATTAATGTTATCTGTTATCTCCTACCCACCAGTCAACTTTTTAAAACTTGAATTGTATTATTATTGCAAAAGCAATAGCAAATAAGAGGGTAGCAAAACAGAAGGGAATGAAATATATTTCTTTTTTGAAAGCACTCAAATTCTGATACTTATCTGTTTCTTAAAAGAGCAAAACTTTACTATTCAACCTTTTCGAAACGGTAATATACTTATATAGTTTTAAGAATGTTTTAGAAAAGGGCAATTTCCAGATTTTTTGACCGTTTTGAAAAAGTGTTATTAACTAGTTTTAACCGTTTTAGAAAAAGTGCTGCTTACTTGATTTGACCTTTTTAAAAAAGTGCTATTTGCTAGATTTGACCGTTTTAGAAAAGTGTTATTTACTAGTTTTGAACCTTTTGAAAAAGTGTTGCTTACTTAATTTGGCCGTTTTGAAAAAGTGTTAATTACTAGTTTTGACCGTTTTGAAAAAGTGTTAATTACTAGTTTTGACCGTTTTTAAAAAGTTAATTTATAGAATTAAACAATTTTGTAAATCATTTTTTCTATGGTTTCCCAGTCCCTTATAGAATAGGTTAATACTTTGCAAAATTGCAATCATGTACAGTATAAGCTACACAGTATTTAAACAATCTTCATCTGTATTCTGTATAGCGGAATCACTACTGTATATAGCAGTGCCCTATAGCCTATATCTACCCTTAAAGGAAAAATCCAAAAATCTGTGAATCTCTGATGCCTATGCCTACACGGTAAAAACACAAGAAGTACATGGCCGTACTAGAATCCGTTTATGTACATTTGTACTGAAATTGACAGGTCCCATCCAAATATGCGGACTGAATAAAAGTACAGTGTGCGTTCTAAAATTAACTACACAAAATGTACCGAAAACTAGTACATTTGATTTCATAAGTAATATTTTCTAGTAATGCCCGTTTAAACAAATTCCGTTGCTATTGTAGGACGCATCCGTACTAAATCATGACTGGAAATTACTGAAATGAACACTTGCGGGCTGCCATCTATTTAGGCATATGTTGTACTATCTCCTTATTTTGCATTATTTTGAAAATATGTACATAGATAGGATTAAGCTATTTCATTCGATCTGCAGACTCACATTGAAAACAGAAATTATACTGTGAAGTCAACCACACATTGAATTTAACAAGGAAAACAAAACTTGTCGTGAGCACTGTAAGAGTATTCACCAGATTTCCTTGAATGTGCCAAGCTTTAATACAGCTACAGTATACGCGGGTAATAGCTATAACGGACAAAGCAGAGGTCTGGTTACTCAAAATTTTATAATCACAGTTCACAGTTGACAGTTCAGTATTTATTACTTTATTTCCTGTACAAAATGTTGTGTAGATGTTAGTTTATTACCAAAATAGCGACATAATAGTTGCTTTCAAAGCTATGTAATCTTTCATTACTGAATCAGTATAACTTCAAGTATCAAGAAAATTACCAGTGTAATGGATTACGTTAAAATATTTTCAATTTTGGAGGACTTACAATTATCAACTTACTGCAGCACTTTTCAGGGTAAACTAGATATAATCATTCATATTTATGCAAAAATAAAATCATTGTCGATATCCATAATCCATACTATACGTAATACTGCAATTCTAAAATATTGTAACGTGTCAATTTGATCTGTGGCCTGTGGATTAGATGAATAGATTTTAACCATGCTATTGAAACTAAAATCTGAAACATACGACTGACATTCAATTTTATATAGACAATTTGCTAACGGAAGAACTCATAACAACTTTGCACCGATCCGGAATTTTGGTAGACAATTTAAAAGAAATTATTCCTCCATTGGCCCATCGATTATTAATGCTTCAGAAACTAAATGGGTATTTAACTCAGGACATTTCCAAGGAAGATGACATTCCAACGGGATCCCTAGCAGCGAATTCTCTTCAACAGGTGAAGTGTACTAATCGTAGTAGTTTATTAGATACTGATTTGGATACAATATGGAATCATTTTAGATATAATCATATGTTTACCCAAAGTCGAAAAAGTTGGATTTGTAATTTCTGTTCTCGTTTTCAGATATATAATATATATATCTTTGTTGCTGCTTTCAAACTGTTTTGCTACAAAAATATATAATCTGAATACCCTTCTAAAGCCCAGAATTGAAGAATTGAAATCCCTGTGCCAATCATCAAGATTCATCTTTAGCCTATACCAGTTTCTAGACTATGCTGATTTTAAAATGAAAACATTTCGTCCAGTGGTGTCATGTGTTAGTGAGTTAGCTGCTTTTGTTTGTAACTAAATATACGTACATAAAGTTATTATTAGGGTGACGTCTTTCAATTGTGGTCGGCTGATAAATGTGGTCGCTCCCTTTTTTACCCAGTGTCAACGGTCAACCGAGATTAAACACACCTGGTTTCGAAGCTTTGGGTACCGAACTTCGCATTGAGTATATGTCAGATTTTGATTGACATTAGACACTGGGTGTAAAAAGGGGCGACCACATTTATCAGCCGATCACAATTGCAAGCCTTCACCCTACCGTAGTTACAATTTAGTACTGAAAATGTTACATTTTTTGTACCGTTATATTTATTTTTTACTCGTTCTCATTAACGATTACTGTAAAAATGTAGTTATACAACTTAAATTGCATTCATTGGTAAATAAATACAGAACGCGGATGCCAAGCTTTTACACGTGGTGTATTAATTTTATTGAAGTTTATCAGCTTTAAACATATTATCTTTTAATTTATAATTCAGGCCATTTTTCCTATTATGCAGCTGTTCTTCACTGTTTTGCATTCTATTAAAATATGGTATTATAATGCATACGCCATAATTTCAAATGATATTATCATTATTATTTAGTACAAGTACATATTACGTCCCAGTAATAATCCGTACTGAAATAAAGCTGGAATCCCCAATATATTTGAGTACGGAAGCGTACCTGCTTCAAGTGCAGTTTGTTGATGTTAGTGAGTGTGTTAGCACTAAATCGGTTCTGTACGCATAATGTACTAAAATATAGTAGGAATGGCTTTGGTCCCAAAATTATGCAGGGTCGTCCTAAAATTTCAGTACGGTTGCACTTAATAATATCAGGGTGTTTTTACCGTGTAGATGCCTTGTAAATATATCCATATAAAGGAAGTTATATGCACTAAAGGTGGTTTGTTTAGTTTATTTTTTTCTTG
>JAQFZC010006647.1:0-12246 GCA_034695205.1 Dicyrtoma fusca
TAAATTGTAGATCAAATTACAAGTCAAATAATGTATCAAAGGTCTCTGTCTACTATTTATTGCATCTACACCTTTTAAATGCACTAATCATGCAAATAAAAACCGTGTGCTATCGGGCCCAGTGATAAAAAAATGAATGAAATAGTATAATAAAAGATTTGAAAAACTAATCTCACATTTTACAAGTCACTTTATTCGGCACTGCTGAAATTAGGCAGTAGTTTTCTAAACCTGCTTTAACTATAGTATAAATAATTAAATAATGAACTAATAGGAATTTTACTTCTTAGTTTCGATTTAAATGAACTTTACTTTATTCAGCTAACATTCATTCCATTTGAATCAAAATAGCAAACATTTATCAACCAACTCTCATAACGTTAAAAAATTTAATTCTTACATTTATTATCGATTTTATATTAATAATAATAACAATGAATTTACTCCCTATGAGGGAAGGTAGTATCAATCTTCAATTTAATGTTAACGGAAGCAAGTTGCTCCGTCAGAAACTTAAAAACGTACGGCACGGCCATTCTCTCCACGTCATCCTCACTCCCACAAATACTACATTTAGGCAAGGGATGCTCCAGCAAATATTGTCCAGGTTTTAGATTAGGAATTCTGAGTATAGGTGACAGTATTGAACCACACTTCGTACAAATATCTGTAGAATCTCCATCGGATCCGAAAAACAGTCGATCTTGCAATAATCGAGAAGCTCCATGAGAAATCAAGCAATCTTTTTCCATCTCTCCGAATCTCACACCCCCACCCCGGCGACGTCCCTTGATAGGCTGTCGTTTCACAGACTCCATCGGCCCGGTTGACCGCACTTGCCATTTTTCAGAGACCATGTGACGAAGACGCTGGTAGTAAATGACGCCAAAGAAAATATCTGCGGTCAATTCCCGACCGTCCACTCCACTGTACATCCTCTCCGTCCCGTAGTAATTGTAGCCACCTCGTTCCAGCAGTTGGCCAAAGTAGGAGGCAGTGGTATCATCTTCGGAGAATTTGAAGGGGGAGGCATCGTGGACAAGACCGTGGAGGGCAGCCGTTTTACCCGCCATGCATTCTACCATCATAGCTGTAACAAAAAATTCATTTAAATTCAGTATTTAGTGAAAAACGGTTTCGGGTGAAAGCACGCCATCAACCAAGCCTTACCAATGGTCATCCGAGATGGAAATCCGTGAGGATTGAATAAAATGTCGGGCACTAATCCAGTCTCAGAAAAGGGCATGTCTTCCGTGGGCCAGAGGAAACTGCAGATACCTTTCTGACCGGCTCGACTAGCAAACTTGTCACCCGGCCGGGGATTCTTGGGGATTCGGATGGTAATGACCACGCTACACTTTTCTTGCGTGCCCTGATCATTCCCTTTTAATTTGACACTGTCAACGTAGACTTTCTCAGCGCCGTTGAATTTTTTGACTACGTAGCGACCCTCCTCCGCATTAAAATAGCTGCAAAGATGAATCATTTTATTACTGATAATTTATAAGTGTACATTATATTATGCATAATACTTAAGTTAATAACAGAGAGAATAATTACCAATAGTACGGATCTCCCTTTTCTAGATCTATGCCCACATGGGGTAGCCCATCAGGACCGATTTTGGCTCCACTAGTTTTGTCCTTCGGATCCAGCATAAAAACACTCTGCGTAGTGGTATTTCTGAGGACAGTTTTGAGGTCGATATGTTCGGATTTATAAATGCAGCCATGTCCAAAGCCGCGCTCAAAGGAAGATTTATTAATAATCATGGAATCTTCCATGTCGTAGCCGGTGTACGAGATCACAGCTACAATTGCATTCGTCCCACTGGGATAGTCATCTAATTGAAGGTAATCATGATGCACTGGGCGGAAGAGTGGAGTCCCCGGATTCATGAGGCGGTACAATTTATTCTCAGCAAATCTGTGATAGGTCAAGTACGGGGTTCCCATCGTCTGCTTTCCCATCTGACACTGGTACATGTTCCGTGGACTTTGATTACAGTCCGGCATTGGGATTAAGGAGGCCAGATGGCTCATGAAAGCTCGCTCACTTATTTCCTTGTGGGTTGTAATCTGTAAATTTTTAAAAGAAAAGATTTAGTACTAAGCACCTACCAAATTAAAGATTCAAACATTGCAAGGTTTTATTTACATCAGGATAAGATTCTTCGTTGACGATGCAAATATCCAGATAGAGTTGCTCCAGTGATCCGATGTATTCAATCCTATTATGTACCACATTCAGAACAGGTCTCATCATTCGGGCTAAACTTGTGAACAGAAACAATCCAGGAAACTGTCCCTTCTTCTTTTGTGGGATGAGAACGATCTCCGTCATGGGAGGAACTCTCTTCCCTTCAATCTTGAGGTAGCGGAGTCTACTCACGATATTAGGCGCATCCTCTTTCCACACATAGCCCAACACTTTTCCATCCAGGATGGTTTTGTAGCATTCTTTGATGGGGTAGGGGCAAGTACGATTTATGGGGATCATTCCCAAAGTAACTAGCTCAGCTGGGATAGAAGAAGCATCTTGGGGCTTTGTGACAACTTTACAAAACGCACTGAAATGATTCAGTAGACCACATGGGGTTCCGTCAGGTGTATGGACAGGGCAGATAAATCCCCACGCATCCGGTTGTAATTGCCGAGCATCTGTCGTTCGTAACTCTTGGAAGAAAGCTCCTCGATGAACGGAGCGAAAATGAGCCAAGTAGCGATTGCGATTTAAATTCTCCACTATGATTGTGAGCCCCGTTTGTTGAGGAAGACCCAAACCCGTTCGAAGAGGTACTGTGCCAGTGGCAATGAATGCGTCGAAATTCCGATCCAACTGAAACGTGCTGGCCACCACTTGAGCCATATCAACTACAAGATTTAAAAGATTAGGACGTAAGTTACGAAGTTAACGTAAATCCAAGGCCAAAATCACAAACAATAGTAATAGTTTTTCGGAATGTTAATTCTGTACATACGTGCATTAAAAGTATGGCCAGGATTAGACTGTGCCTTCTTAAGGGCAGCGTACTGGACAGTCTGAAGCCAATTGAGTATTTTATCCTTGAGAAGAATAAGATACAAATGACCGCCGAGAAGAACTTCTTGAAGCATGACATGATCCGGATTCTCAGGAACACAATTCCCTTCCACACCACTGTACAATTTCTGCAAGGCATAGATTAAGATGTGGAATTTCTCCATGGGCGTTTTACAATGAATGGCCACACCACGACTGGAAAAAAATAAAACATTGAATTGTACTGCAAGCAGTATTAAATCCTGAATCGATATTATTATTTGATCTGCTGTTGCAAGATGTAACTTACTCGAGTAGATAATCACAACAAGCGGAGTCCGTATTCCATTCTCCAATGATTCTATGAAATTTATTTCGAAATTTCTTCCCCATGTACATCTTTGCTTCCTGATGCGTGTGAATCCCCTCCACGTGCATAGCTCGTAGCATATCTGCGATGTAACCTTTCAAAACCATATTGTCTTCGAAGCCAGCAAATGCTTGCTTGAAAATGAACTCATCGGTCACATCCACTAAGGCCTTCAGAACCAGAACGACTGGCACAAAGAACAGTTCACGACCCACGTTGAACATAATTTTCACGCTTCCGTCAGTAAGATAGTGAAGTACGTTGTTCTAATACAAAATCAATAATATTCCGAATTGTTGAACTATAGCAGGATATTCTATTCCGATACTCAAACCTTGTGAATGCTTACTTTCGAATCTAAAAAATAGTTAAAATTTTAAAACTTACAACGGATGTACGATCCTCCCTCACACAACGAATGATGACGCCTTTACTCGTAAAATTTTTACCCCTTCCTTCCCAACTGGACCGAGACAAGAAATGAGGGAAATTGGCACGAGTTAAGAGAAGCATTCTTATAAGCTTCTCGTGACCTTTCGATATAAAATACCCTCCAAATTCCGTTTCGTGCTCTCCCTTAGCTACCAGCTCTGCCGGTGAAAGGTTCCTCAAGTTACAGACTTTAGACTGCGAAAAAAATATACAAAGAATAACACGTAAAAATAATATTAACGGACCTATTAGCATTAGCACTAACCTTCAATTCTACACAAAATTCATTCGGTAAAGGCAAAAGAATTCGGTTATCTTTTTATAATTTTTTTAATATACCCGAAGCATCACTGGCATCCGTCCGAGACTTTTAGCGATCGGTGCCTGAAGAGCTCCATTCATAGTCCAACTCAACTGGACCGTGAGGTCACCCTTGTAGCTCGTGTAACGTTGACGGCATTCCGTTGGAAAAACTCTGAAATTCTTGCAATCCACAGTTTCTGTTGGGACGGACGGTGGGGAGAAGCGAGCGTGCTAAATATAGGCAGTATAACCAATTACAAATCAAAAATTAAAGTAGATACACTTAACTATGACAAATGACTGAAATGAATGAAGTGAATTTATACGCTCGTCAATCGTTCAATCATAGTATGTCAAATGTATGTAATAATTACAGTGATTGTAATGTCCATAACAACTTTAACTACACAATAACATACAACATACCGTAAGCTTCAAGCTAATTCTATCCTTTGACGGAAGTTCAAAACTAACAGGAGGGAGGTCTGCAATCGCTGCAAGCAGTCCTTCCTCCACGAACCAGTCGAAGGATTCCACGTGTGGGGATGCAAAGTCTTCCAGGGACTGCACAGGTCATAAATAAAACAAAATAAAACACAATTAATACATACAGTATTTTCATTCTGGAAGTCAACCAGTAATTACCTACAACCTCTGACCTTGTTAAAAAATATTTTTTAAATGTTTTAGTTGTTCGTACATCGTAATTAAAAACGCAATCAACAATAAATTGATAATGGACACAACAATGGACTTACTGCAACAGATTCTTCCCGAATTTTTCCATAGTTTGGATTTAAATTGGCTAAAGTTGGTTCGTCAGGCATGTAATCCCATAACTCTTTCGTTGGTTTTTTCCTTTTTTCTTTACCCATCTTCAACAATCAGAAAGTGACCAAAAAAACCGGGCAACTTCTATAGTTCACAATCAACAATCAACACACTTTACTTCTTTGTCCCAGCTATAAACCCCACGACCATGCGATCAAAAATTTGTCAATTTTACAGGCAACAGAGCCACCCTCAAAATCAGAGCAAGACGATGGATGACCTGACCTTTAAACTGCGTTGACCTGACACAAACAACAAAGCAGGACCAACAAACAAAAAAAAACACTTTTTCAATTCCAATTCCAAGCAGTGCTGCCCAAAATTTTGCGTAAAGTCTAGTCACGTTCAAAATCAAAGGCAGCTAGTCTAGCCTTGTCGAAATCTTTTCCAGACCTGCCTAGTCTAGTATACTCTAGCAAATACGAAATCGGCCCTAGTCAAGGCTAGTCTAGTCAACTAGTCAGCTATCCCTTAACATTTAGAAGGTTCTTGCTAGTCTAGTCATTTACTGGATAGTGTTTTGCCAGTCTAGTCTAGCCAATGGCAGACTAGACTAGGACAGAACTGGCCTGCATTACACGTGCATTCTTTGTATTCCGCGCTGATCAAGAATTCTTGAACCTGCGGTCCATTCAAACTGCACAGAGAATTTTAATCTCTCAAAATTATTTATCAACACAACATTTAACGCTGTCGCTCATCTGCTACAAGATTTAATTCCCAGCACAAGATTCGACGTAATTAAGTTAAATTAATAGGAATTAGTAGCAATTACTGTAAAGCACAAAAGACAACAGTTTGTGGAGTGATTTGGGACGAAAAAGAAGCATTTAAAGCAAAGCATTAAATTGTAGGAAAGGATCTTTCTTGTTCATTCTGTGTCATATGTTCTCTATTTCTTTTTCGTTGATCTTGTGACAGGCTGACAGGCAGTGAGAGTATTCTGACAGAGAACTGACTGATTGACCAGACCAGCAACCAGTGACAGTTAAATAGTTAAATTTAATCTTCAGCTTCTGCTGTTGACTGTCAACTGTTTGTTCCGTTTGTGGGATAAACATAAACTGTTGACTGTGGTTTCGATTTTTTCGAACGTTGAACGTATTCAAGGTAAGAATGTTTAATATAATTAATTATATTTATCATTCATCAATCATGTTAACGCAGTGTTAACTAAGTATAAAGGAAGCTCATTAAATCAATAGCACAGCCAGAGCCAGAGCTCGAAAAGTTAGTGTAGATTAGCGAATAGAAAGAGTGATTGCAATTATTAAAGTAGAGTGATCTTGAACCTATTTATTTTGTTGTTAGTTGTTAGTCATTAGTTGTGGATGGACATTAAATTAATGTAAACAGTGGTGCAAAAATTGACACTGTAATAGCAACTAGTGCTACTGGCTAGAAGGAAGGCAAGCTGGCAATTATTTTGTTATTGATACTAATTTGCAATTTTAATTTATTATTAACACTTTCATAGTTTCACAGCCTACTGTCTGCAAAAGACAAAGGACCAGGCAGTCAGCAATCAGACGGTCTTCAAGAGTAGTATCAGCTATCAAGATCCTTCGCAGATTTACAGAAGTAGAATAAGAAAATAAGAAGTACCTTATAGTTTTCTTTTTTGACGACGCACACATCACCTGGAAGGTCAAGGTTGATCGTTATTAACCTTTGACCTTTGTATTTTCTTGCAACAGAACACAACATTCTGCGTTTGGCATTTCCCAGCGAAATGTACGTTGTAAGTAGCACCTTTGTAAGCTTAAGACTGTTGTTGATACACAGTGGCAAACTTTTATTTAAATCTCAAGAATTCACAGAATTAAACATGTGACTTAGATATTTAATATTAAAATTTAACAGCACGTACTTAAATTCAACTAATTTATTTTTTTTTTGTCTTTTGTTTTAGTGTTGAATACCTCATTGGCTGCCGGAAGTAGCTGACATCGGGCATAAATAGTTTAAAAATTTACAGTTGTTACTAGTCTCGTTAGGCCTGGTGATGACGAAGCTAATTGATAGCCTAAAAATGATCTCTGAATAATGTATAAATATGACGTAGGAAAAATTAATTGAGTTGATCCATTTGTTCAACGGTTTATGTGACTTGTATTTTTTACTTTGAGTTCGTCATTCGTTGTGTGCTGTCATTCCAAAAATATTTTAGATTTGAGTGTTAGTCCTTTTATTTATGAATACTACTGTGTTTGTGTTGTACTACAATATTTAACAAAGCTGCAGCATAATCGAACCAATGGATTTCAAAAAGAAGCTTAAAAATTTACTGCAGAAGGAGGTATGTATTAAATTTGTGGTCGATAAATAAGTGTCGTTAATGTGATTGTTATTGTGTATTTATTTAATTAGGTGCTGTTGTAATTAATTTCTTACTCTTTGATTCTCAGGGATTACAAAAGGTACAAAAAGCTCTGAGTCCGAGTAGCTCCAGCCATGAACACTCTTTAATTTTGCCATCCGTGGATATTTTACCGGTGAGTCGAACTCGAGACTCAGAAGCTGAATTACGAAGTCATCCCAGTGATCCACATGCCGATCAAATTATTCTCAAAACTATTGACTCATTATTTTTCACTTCCGATGGATTTGATCCCAGCTTATTTGAACTCCAGGTAAAATTGATTGAAGCTGGATATAAAAATATTAGGCATACGTACAAAACAATAAGAAAAAACAATTAATTAACTGGACACTTACTTTTTTCTGTAGAAACTACCGGATCCTCTAGACAAAGAGTACATTCAAGAAACACGTCAGAGAATATTGAAAGAATTAACCGTTGTTTCCAAAAAAGTTTTCCAGTTGATTCTAGAAAAGCAGTCCTCTTACACGGGGGAAATTGAAAGGTACGACTAGTACGAGTGCTGTTTTTATTTTTAGCCACAATTCGTTCAAAATGTTTAGGGTGGATTCATATGATAAAAACTTTTTAAATAGAATACGAGCCATTGAAGATCAACTCCGAGCCGCATTATTTACGTGTCAAGCCAGTCGGGACAATCTTGCAGTGTCGAAGAAACAATTTACAACAAAGAGTCTTGGGATATTAGCAAATTACAAGAAACGACAAGTTGCTATCACTTTACTCAAATCCTTAAGAACTATTAATACTCTTGTAAGTTGGATTGGATTTCAATACAGTGGTACTGCCCTTCATAAGTATATTTTGTATTTTTAAAATTGTGAAATTGTTCCATTTTGATTTTGTATGTATAGCAAAAAACGGAGTTACGCTTACAAGAATTGCTTTCAGAAGATGACTATCCAGGTGCAATCCAGTTACTTTTAGAATGCCAACAAGCAGCCATAACTTACAGTCACTTCACTTGTATTTCTGAACTATCCAAGAAACTGCAAGATACTTTAGAAAATGCAGAAGAGCAGCTTGACATGGCCTTATCTAAGGTATATTTTCTCATTCTACATATTATGTTTTTTTTATTCGAGCTTCGAGCTGCATTGAATGAATGCTACTGTGATGCATGATGCAAAATATAATAAAACTTAAACTTACCTATACTTTCTTTTCTTCTATTTAGGTTTGTACCCACTTTGACGAACGCCACTACGCTAAGCTTCAAAAGGCGTACGAGCTTCTAGGAAAAACTCATACTTGTGTTGATCAGCTGCTAATGCACTATGCTTCAGCTATTCATAATACAGCTTTTAGCGTAGTTCATGGTTTTGCGGAGTTGTGTCGTGTCAATGGTCAGCCTGTGAATCTCCAGAAGAAACAGTATCAGGATCTTTGTTCGGTAAGCCCAGCTCCTTTAGCTGTAGAAAGTTTAATAATTTTTAATAGTTTTGTTTAAAGGTTAGATTTTCTGTATATTGTGATTTTTGTGTAAATTCGACACAGTGCCTCACTCAAGAAATATTCATTCCTTGCCTGGTTGACCTGTGCAAAGCTCTATGGAAGATCTTACTAAGTTACCATAAATTGATACGGTGGCATAAGAATAAGAATTCCTCCTCCTTAAGTAATTACAGAATTTATTCATTTAACAGTTGTACTATGAATGGTGCATATCTGCTATTCTAACTAAATAATTATTTTACCCAACTTAATTTATAGACCAAGATGACCCAAATTCGTCCAGCGGCAGTGCAAATCCTGAAGCAGAATATGTTGATCAGAAATTATCAAGTGGTTGTGGGAAAATTTGGCAAGACGTTCAAACTAAAATCCGATATTTCCTTTTGTCCTTTGATTTTACTGGATTCAAAATCGATGAGTTTATGCAAATTCTTTCAATAATTCACAGGTGCTTAAAAATATATATTATACGTATTTACTCGTATTTTACGTGTGTACTGTGTATCTGTGTAATTAAGGTTGACTTTCATGTTTTAAAATTGAAATTGTTTTGTTGGCCAGTTTAAAAATTGTGGGGACAGAATTTTGCAATAGTGAGTCGGAAAGTTTACAAGATTGTGTTCAACAAGCGAGTCGTCGATATTTCCTTCGCTATCATCATTCAAAATTGGATGAGCTGCGAATTTTCTTAGAGAATGAAGGCTGGGAAGTGTGTCCTGTCCGACCAGATTTTGATATTAAGAAATTACATG
The DNA here is from genome assembly GCA_034695205.1 of Dicyrtoma fusca. Classification (NCBI taxonomy): domain Eukaryota; kingdom Metazoa; phylum Arthropoda; class Collembola; order Symphypleona; family Dicyrtomidae; genus Dicyrtoma; species Dicyrtoma fusca. The sequence continues at coordinate 9,548 of JAQFZC010006647.1, forward strand.
AATTCAAATTTTTGCAAGAGGACACAGCTTCTGTCCGAATAAATGAGGCTGACATGGGCTTCGATTTTAATTCAAGCGACCCCACTGACCCTCGAAACCAAAGCCAAAGAAAGCGGAAACTTTTCATCAAGTATCGCGACGCTGGATCTCCCTTCGATTTGCAGAGCGACGAGGCTGATGAAGATATTTATTCCGATGTAAGTAATTATTGCAATTTATTATATTTTCTAAAGACAATAACTTTGTAAGATTAATCCTCAATGGAACTGGCGGCATGCAAATTATCGATTATGAATCCATTCATAATGTTTAACAGGAAAGGCCTTCCGGTCGGAAAGGAAGCAGTTCAAATACACATCCCTTAGAAAACTACCCCTCAAAAACAATCGAGAATAATAATATTGAGAATGGGAAAGGGATTGGTGGTGAAGGAAGAAGTAATTTCGATAGTAGTCAAATAGATGCTGAGGAAGATGATCAAGACAGAAGCGAAAGCGATACTTTAATTATTACAAACACGGCCTTATCCATTTTAAGACTTTTTGGACGGTATGGCTGCAAAATAGAATATAAAAAAGCTTTTAGAAGAACTTTTAAAATCTGTAGTGTTCATATTCATAAAATTTTTCTCGTTTTATATTTTTACCAGGTACCTTCACATGATGCACCTGTTAAAATCCATAGCGTACGATGTGGCAGTTTGCATGAGTCAATTGTTTGAATACTATTTCTACGTGGTTTTCATTTACTTCGGCTCTGAGAATGGGGAAGTGACCATTGAGACCATATCAAATGCTCAACTAAGAGCTGCCTTAAGCAGGATACGAGATAATCTTATGAGACGTGATAATGAAAGTGTGCAGAATGGAAAGGTAGAATTTTTATCAAAAACAATTTTGATTTAATAAAATAATGCTTCAATAAGTGAATGGTTGGTTATTACTTTACATCTTCCTGTTCTGTTGTTTGTCCTTTCATTAGGTAAGCAATCCAATCGCCCCTTGTATAAATCTGAAGAACGAAGAGACCCTGTACGGTTTATCAGAAAGAGTAGTAGCTTCGGAATCGACAATTTACATAGCTTTGCAGTTAGATAAGCTTAAACCTTATATTCAGTGTCATGTTCCTGAATCGAACTGGGAATCCATTGCTCAACTATTTGATCAGGTTAGAAAGTCTAATCATATTTTTTTAACAGAAAATTCGTTTCCTATGCTACTATGGTGCTGTGGTTAGGTTCCCTATAATTAAATGCATTTAAAATCGCTCATTCAGTGTATTTGCTGTTTAATTCCTAGGCGCTCATAGTTTCATCAGAGTTACGACGCCCGGTATTTGCTGGGGTTTCCTGTCGAGCTGTTGACTACGCTTCTATTGTCACTTCCATGGAAAAAGTTAATTGGGAAGTGAAGGAACTAATGAGTCAGCATAGCGCCTACGTAGATATTCTTCTCAGGGTAGGTTCTTACCTAATCTTATATAGGCACATTGGTTATTTGAATTTGAACTAAGATGACTTCATTGCAATTTGAATTTCTAGGGCCTACAAATATTTGCAATGAGAGTAGAAAATATACGCGAACGGGTTCTCGTTCCCCTTGCTGTGCATTCCGTCTTATGGGAGCAGATATTTCGGTTCTGCAGCCGCATGTTTGTTGATGGGTAACAAAAATATTTCAATACAGACAGAAAGAATATTATAGATGTAATTCCCTATTTGTTATTCTACCGTTTGTCCATGCCATGCAGTTAATTTTTAATAGTATTGTTGCTGTTTCTCTTAATTATAGTTTCGGAGGGGCTAGGAAGTGTTCGAATAGCGGTCGAGGATTAATGCAGTTAGACTTTACGCAGTTTTTATCGAAAATTGAGAAAATCTCACCCGTTTCCCTCAAGGGTTTACCCGACCGGGATTACGTTGACAGTTACGTGAAGGCGTATTATCTCCCAGAGAGTATCATGGAGGAGTTTTTACAACAGCACTCGGTAAGTTACATATACAATAACTAGTATGTCTAATATTCACAATAATTCAATTAATATTCATAAATAATTTGTATTTTGTATACTATTTTAAACTACAGGAATATTCCCCACAACATTTGAAGACTTTGGTGAACTGTGCTCTTCAAGGAAATAAGAGATCCAAGCAGCGCTTGCTAGCCATAATTGAAGATTACGAAAAGACGACGAAACGATAGTGCTAGTAGTGGTAGCTATCCATCCATCAGTGCATCCCCTGTTTCTCTTATTTTACAGATTTATTTAATCTCAAGATCGCAACAATGGATTTGAATCTACTCAACTGCGTATAGGTGCTGTATCCTTTGAACAAGTATAAAATAATACAATTATGAGTGTAATAATAGTACATAATAATTTATTAGTTGTAATTATTATTGTAATACTAATGGAGAATGGAACGCGAAAACGCGATCAACATTTTTATAAGATCTGAATACCCGGCTCTGATATTTTCTAGCTCAATCCTTATTTGGAAGCTGTTTATTTAATTTTAATTTAAATTAAATTTAATTATTCAAGTACCTAGGTTACATATAACTGTCACTATCTCACTAATGATTGCATACTGCATCACGTTCTTTCTTACTTATAAATATACCTATGGGGCTGTCCATAAATGACGTTTGCATTTTTCTGACATTTTCTCCCCCCTCCCCCAAAAGTTTGCATTTTTT
>JAQFZC010006648.1:0-12246 GCA_034695205.1 Dicyrtoma fusca
GTAAAATCGCTATTTGCACTTTAAAAAAAGGCTTATTTGTCCATCTACATCTTTTAAAAATGTTCAAATTGCGATTTACTTCTTTTTAAAAAGGCTTATTTATCCTTTTGCACCTTTTCAAAATGTGCAAATCATAATTTCCTTCTTTTAAAAAGGCTTATTTATCCTTTTACACCTTTTCAAAATGTGCAAATGATGGTTTTCTTCTTTTTAAAAAGGCTTATTTATCCTTTTGCACCTTTTCAAAATGTGCAAATGATGATTTCCTTCTTTTTAAAAAGGCTTATTTATCCGTTTACACCTTTTCAAAATGTGCAAATGATGATTTTCTTCTTTTTAAAAAGGCTTATTTATCCTTTTACACCTTTTCAAAATGTGCAAATCGTCATTTTCTTCTTTTTAAAAAGGCTTATTTATCCTTTTGCACCTTTTCAAAATGTGCAAATCATAATTTACTTCTTTTTAAAAAGGCCAATTTAATATTTTACACATTTTCAAATTGTTAGAAACCTGCTTTACGGTCTTCTAAAAAAAAATGAAAATTGAATGTTTTGCACCTTTTAAAATGGTTGAAATCACTATTTGGATTCTTTTGATTTTTAAAGAGGCTCAGTTATTGTTGCATGTAGCACTTTTCAAAATATTTCAATCCAGATTTGCCTTTATTTAAAACAGCCCTGTATGACGTCATAGTTGCATGGCTCCTTAGGAGGATGCATACTACATACAGCTACATAGCTATGTATATATAACAAGGATTTAGTTTGAATTTGAACTGCTTTGAATGCACATAGCTTAGACAGGATAGGAATAGAATATAGATTTTGGCAAAAATGGGTCCTTTCGTTTATCCGTAAAGACAGTCGTGATTCTGTATGCGAGCCAAAAGAGAAGGCCAATCATGACTGACAACTTGGAGGGATTTCCAACACAAACGTATAGGCACACATATTATATATGTATATACATACCTAAGTAATGTAAGCAGATTTCTTTGATTTGAATAATATTGTTAGCTGACTCAGGAATTTGAATTTGGATTTGAGTTTTTTTTTTACTTTTACTTTTCCACTTGTGTGTCTTTCCCTCTCCATCTCCTGCATCCTTTGGTTTATTCGGTCTTGGTTTTGACTCCTTCAAAGAGGAGGGAATTTCTTTCATTCTTTTATATTCTTTTTGTCTCTTTGGTACTGTAAAAATATTATCTTTCATGAGAGCTTCCTTCAAGGAATTTTAAATTCAAGCATAAAACTTTGTCTGTAGGCCATGCTTTGCATTTCTCTGACGTTCTGTGTCTGTAAGTCGTCCGTGCGTGCGTGTCTGAAGAATAGAAATTCTGACAATTGAACCCACAATTTAAATTTTAAAATTATCACATTATTAAATAAAGCTTTTTTTTTTTTTACAAAAAATGATTTCAATTTGCACCACTTTTAAATTCAAATACCGGGCATTTTGTGGCTTTTGGAAGACGGGCTATAACACGGGAAGAATTTTTGTTTCCTCAACCTGAAGGAATGCCGAATGGATAGGAATTCCCAATTGGCATTTAATCTTGTCGTAACAAGGGTGTAATGCTCTTCAGGGCCATTGACGACACTTATTACGGCCATAAAGCGACTGGTCATTTGTTAACAGAACAAGGTTTGGGACACTCCGTGTATCTACAATCTACACACTTATAGCGATAAGATACAAAAACAAACAAGTGCATGTATATACACAGGCCTACTGTTTAATGCACTACTACCGCATTGCATTGGTTTAAGAAAAAGATAGATTTGATAGGCTCTTGGACGTTGTTCCGTTATTGTGGTCATTAAGTACACATATACAGGCACACTTAATACAATGGGAGGAGGGACACGGGAATTATTGGGGAAATAAATTAAAGTACCTTCCACAATACACTCACTCCCTTCCCTCAAACCATCATTTCTTGACTGTCACTATCATTACCATCCTAGTAAGCGGGGCTCGTCATTTATTACGTCAAGTTAATTTTTAATGCAATTTCCCGTTTTTATTGGTTCATTTTGAGATTCATCCATTGTGAGCCCAAAATATGCAACGTACTATGTAATATTTGGAAAGCCCCAAAGAAGGCCCTATACCCCATTTTTTGGAGGATATAGGGTCCTAGTATTTTTATGTAGGTACATACCTAGCTATAGATAGGCACATAGTTTATAGAATCCAAAATCCAATTGACCGATTTAACTCGTATAGTTTTGTAGTGCACGTGCACAACACACTCACACAAAAGTCCACAGTCCATAGTTGTGTTTGTTGTGTAGTAGTTGGTAGCGTTCCCTATGTTATCGGGTGGGCGTGAGCGGGAACTGGGAAGTCTGCTTTCATTACACAACACCACCACAAAGTCTAGCAGTTTGCCAGAAATTCTGGCCAAGTACAGACGTAGAGAATGAAATTGGAGTTGGCAAGATGGAATGGAATGGAATGGAAAGTACGGCCACAGATCACCGTGTCTGGCTCCGTAAGTACGTCTGGGAAGGCGAAAAAGATGCTTTCGCCGAGGCAAAAGTGAAGGCTTTCTCCGGAAGGAAAACAAGAGAATATTGGCCATTAAATTGGAGTGCCTTCTTCCATTTTCTCCCACTCACTGATCACTCGCTCAACGCTCAGACATATAGGTACGTATAGCACTAGTGCATATATGTAGCACCCTATATGCCATCTATATAGGTATAGCTATACCATACATGCCTTGCTATATTGTATATAGGTTGAACCGACTTTCTTTTATACTTTTATCCATGCCACTGCCCTGCACTGACTCGACTACTGTACTTATACATAGATTCCTACCAGTCCGTCGAGTGCATGTTTATCTGTATATTGAGGATATTATTATGGCCATGGCAGTAGGGTGAAAGGGAAGATAGAAGGATGGAGTTCCAAATTTGAAGTTTCTCCCATTTCAACTGCAGTGTCGTTCTCTGTCTTATCTCTCTCTGTATAATACACCTATCGCAAGGACCAATGTACATAGGGCATAGTATTGAAAGTTGAACGCCACTGCATCTAAAGAAGCACTTGTATGAACACGGATGGAGCTTTCCGCCTTTGACGGCAGAGACACCGTTTTTTGAAATGGGCACACACAGTGTTTTGCACTTTTTCAAAACGTTCAAATCTTCAGTTCTTGAACGTTTAAAAGTGCTACTTTTATTGTTTTACGCCATTTCAAAATGTCAGAGTTACTACCTACATATTTGCACTTTTGAAAACGAGTAATTTAACACTTTGCACCTTTTCTGAATGTCAGAATGACTATTTGTAGGTACTTAAAAAAGACTAGTTTATGATTTTTTACCTTTTTCAATTCTCAGAATGGATGTTTGCTTTTTTAAAAAAGAGTAATTTATCAGTTTGTACCTTTTCAAAATCTCAAAATGACGGTAACGGGACGAAATGGTGTGGACAAAATGGCGTGGGACAAAATGGTGTGGACAAAATGGCGTAGGGACGAAATGGCGTAGGGACGAAATGGCGTGTGGACAAAATGGCGCGAGGACGAAATGGCGTACAGTCGTATAGTATAGGGCGAGAACCTACACTAATAAAATAATTATTGAAAATGGAAAGAGTTATGTATGAAGGTAGAAATAAAAACCTTGTTGTTCTTTTTGTTCTTAGGAGATTGTGTTGGCCCTTAGAAGGGTCGTTGGTTAATCATAAAAACACACATAAAACACTATTTTGTGTCAGAAAAAAAAACAATTTTTTATTTTATTTTACGCCATTTGGTCCCTACGCCATTTCGTCCCTACGCCATTTTGTCCACACCATTTTGTCCACACCATTTCGTCACCCAACCCAAAATGACTATTTGCACTTTTGAAAAAGACTAATTTTATCCTTTTGCATCTTTTCAAAACTTTAAATTATTACTTCCCTTCTGTTGAAAACGGCTAATAAATTGTTGCATACCTTTCCAAACCATCCAAATCGTGATTTGCCTCCTGTTAAAACAGCATACTAACACTACATTCTATGACGTACTAGTAACTAGTACTAGTTGCAAGGCTCAGACTCCCATCTCCGTATAGAGCAACAGTAAAATATGGGTAAAAGCTACTCCTTGGGGCCATTCAAATATTACAGTAGGCAGGGATGGGTGGGATTTACATTACAAAAGGTCCAGCAATGTATAATATTTGAAAGACCCCTTGCACTGCTATTGCTATTGCAACTGTGTTTTATGTTCTAAAATATATAGTAAGTTGGAGTACCATTTAAAGAGATGGCTACAATTTATGTGTAGCAATAGCACATGGGGGAATAAAATATTCGGAATTCCAGTGCGAATGCAGTATGCAGCCAGCACTACTACCAACTGCCACTATCATTGCATTGAATTGCGGATTGCGGTGAACCACCACCGCCACCGTATCATTTAGAAACGAAGATACACTTTTTACAGTGAATTTCCCAGTCCTTTTCCTTTGAATAATCTGAATCAATCTCTCGCACAATTCTCATCGTCTCCCCATTTTCCCCCATTTCTCATTCTTATGGGCCCCAGCTTTCATTCACTACAGCAAGAACGATTTAAATTCGAGTAGGTTTGTTGAAGGCCCATTGTCAATTGTGAAGAATGGAGAATGTAATGCAATTTCCTAATTTCACAATACTTCCTCAAATAAATATCCTGTTTAAAATTCGTTTTAAAAATATTTTGGAGCAACAGTATTGTGCTAATTTTTAAATTACGAAAATATTTCCAAAGATTCTGTTTTGACAAGGCAATAAAAATAATGCGATGCAGCAAAGTATGTATGTATGAGAGTATTTAAACAGTTGAAAAGATTCTTTTGACTTGATGGCTTGATTCCTTTGATTTGATTGGTGGTAGAAAAAATTCCCGTGAGACAAATATATTTCATTTGTCAAAACTATCTATAGGTATATCCACTACTGATCTGGGGTGGTCTATAGGGAAGATATTGTGAGTGAAGTGGAGCTGATGAAATGTGAGTTGAGCCTCTGAAATGATCACGTTCAAGTTTTCAGTTCACATCTCGTCTTCATCTTCATCTTCTTTGTATGTATGTATCTATAGGTACATATACTTGGCTCTCCTCTCGCTGGTCCAAATGAAATGGAAAAGGAAGGGAAAAAAATGAGGAGGAAGTGGGAAAAGAAGAAAATGAAAGATTGTGACAGATGAGGAAGAAGAGGAAAGAGATAGTCTTCCCTTTCAGTTCATAAAAGTGTCATAATTTCTAAGTATCAGTCGCCGTCTGCCGTCTGTGTGTAGCAACGGCATCAGCTATACACCTTCCACGGGTATATATAGGTATAGCTATACTTAGGTATACATCTGCACCTAATACATTTGGGACCTTCCTAAACTATGACGGCAAAAGATTTTGAAAAGTTGTAAAATCATAAATTCGCCTGTTACAACACAACAGTAGTGTAGTTCAAGTAATGATTTTAACATTTTGAAAAGATGTAGAACAATGAATTAAGCATTTTGAAAAAGTGCAAATAAGGGTTTTAGCGCTTTGAAACAATAAGGGCAAGTAGAGATTTTAGCATTTCCTAAAGGTGCAAAACAATAAATTGCTATTTTGAAAAAGAGAAAGTTATGATGTTAACATTCTCAAAAGGTGTTAAAACGTATAAGTTAGCATTTTAAAAAGAGAAAATAATGATTTTAACGTTTTGAAAAGATGTACAACAACGAATTAAGTATTTTGAAAAAGTGCAAAATAAGGATTTCAACGTTTTGAAAAAAGGGCAAGTAGAGAATTTAGCATTCCAAAAAGGCGCAAAACCGTAAAACACCATTTTTAAAAAGAGAAAATTATGATTTTAGCATTCTCAAAAGGTGCGAAAACGTATTAATTAGTATTTTCAAAAGAGAAAATAATGATTTTAATGTTTTGAAAAACTGGAAATAATTATTTTAACGTTTTGAAATAGTGCCCAAACATGGTATTTACACATTTCAAAAATAGCCTTTCTCAAGCGTCATAGTTGACAAGCCCCACTAGTGCTTTCTTTTATTACTTGAACGTCAATCTATCGGCCAGCTTCCTCTCAGCCCCTCATTACCCCATCGATTGCATAACAATTTATCAATGTTTTCTGTATGCGAAGAGACACCTTAGTAAACTGAATAAATACTTGAGTGGAAAATTAAGAAGAAACACTTTAAAAAAGCTAATTATTTCACCTGATTCATAGATTCATACTAATTGCGTATAGTACTAGTTAGTAGTAACTAGTAACACATTTAAAGCTAAAGTATATAGGTAATAGTGTCTAGGTATCTATACATACATCCCTGTTACTGTTTCTCTTAGACATGTGAAGGCGGCTAACTACATTCAAACTACAAACAAGTGTGTACATTCAATTTACATGGAGAAGCGCTGGAAACTTTAATATTTTTTTTTTGTTTTTCCCTGTCATGCTTCATCAAGTGGGACAAGCGCTGATTTATGAGCTTAAGCTCAGCACGAATGCTTTCAAATTAACTTTCGTCATCTGAACATGGGCATCCTTGTAGAAGTACACACCATGGAGTTGTATAGTTACTTTCAATTATACCAGGTCCGCGTCGCGGTTGAAGATGCAAAGTGACGCGTATCCAGTAATCCTTAAGTCTCGCGGAGGTAACTGTGATAAGATTCAAAATGACGCATTTCCTTAAATTCTGAAAAAAGCCCAATGTTTTCCCATTTATGTCATATTTTTATCTGTTTTGAAAAATTACAAATCGAGGTTTGCATTTTTAAAAAGTGTAAAATGCGGTTTTGTGTGGTTTGAAAAAGTGTAGAATCATGTTTTGCATACTTTCGAAAAGTGTAAAATGAGGTTTTGCGCATGTTTTAAAAAGAGTAAAATGCTATTTTTGCATGTTTCGAGAAGGTGTAAAATGAGGTTTTGCATGCTTTTAAAAAGTGTAGAATCATGTTTTGCATGCTTTCGAAAAGTGTAAAATGAGGTTTTGCATGTTTTAAAAAGAGTAAAATACTGTTTTTACATGTTTTTAGAAGGTGTACAAGACAATAAGGTTTTGCCTATTTTGAAAAGGTGTACAATAAGGTTTTACATGCGTTGAAAAAGAGTAGAATCAGGTTTTGCATACTTTCGAAAACTGTAAAATGAGGTTTTGCATGTTTTGAAAAATCGGAAATCATGGTTTTGCATGTTTTAAAAAGTAAAAATTATGTTTCCTGTTTCAAAAAAAGTAGCAAAATTTACATATTTTTACACAATATTAAAGAACCGATTTAATGAACATCTTAAAAAACACTGGAAAATATTCTGTTCTTTGTTCTTTTTGATCGCTTATTGAATACGCGCCATTTTGCATCTTAAAAAGCGATGTTTGTATTAGTATATGACCAATTACACTACGTATGCATACCTATATGCATACACAGTGCAGTGTCGTCTTTCCCCATGCTTTGCTTGATTGCTGCTCCCCCGCTGTACACTCCTAATTACAATTCTTCTTGGGAAGAAATAAGAAATCCATCCAAATCCAAAAGGTAACCTAAAACAAAAAGCTGAGCATCTAAAAAAAACAAAAACTATTGAACTTTCCACCAACTCTGGTCGGTAGGTCGGCAGTCGGCAGTCAGTCTTGTCGGTTTCGTGGGCCAATCCCTTTGTTTTCCTTTAAAGACACAGTAAGTTTAGTTTACACACTTGGCTCTACACTAAAATGAAATATTACGCTTTCCTTCCAACTTTTTTCACACGAGGTTAATATTTCCGTCTTAACCTTTTCAAAACGGTAATGTAGGTACTTGTAGTTTTGAACATTTTGAGAAGGGTAATTTGTAGATTTTTGACCTTTTGAAAGCGGTATTTACTAGTTTTGACCGTTTTGAAAAAGTGTTATTTACTGGTTTTGACCTTTCTGAAAAAGTGTTATTTACTGGTTTTGACCGTTTTGAAAAAGTGTTATTTACTGGTTTTGACCTTTTCTGAAAAAGTCTTGTTTACTTTTTTTGACCGTTTTGAAAAAGTGTTATTTACTGGTTTTGACCTTTTCTGAAAAAGTCTTGTTTACTGGTTTTGACCGTTTTTAAAAAGTGTTATTTACTAGTTTTGACTGTTTTAAAAAAGTGTTATTTACTAGTTTTGACTGTTTTGAAAAAGTGTTATTTACTAGTTTTGACCGTTTTTTAAGTGTTGTTAACTAGTTTTAGCTGTTTGAAAAAGTTAATCTATAGAATTAAACACTTTTGTAAACCATTCTTGTCATGGTTTCCCAGTTTCGAATAGGTTAAGTACATACGTACATAAGTAAATTACGGAGATGAAAGAGTGACTTCCGTGATGCTTTTTGTCAGATTTGTGATTCTCTGGCCTGGCCTTTCATATTGTTAAAAAAATAAATAGAAAACTAAACTGAAAATCGCTATTTAGACAGCACCGGACCGGACACATAAGACCAGTAGCTCTACGGATAGACTTTGAATGTAAAGATCGCCTTTAACAATGGTATTGTTATAGGCACTGCAGTGGCACACACACCACAATGCCCAGCAATAATTGTAATAATTGTAAAATTTTTGAATGGAGCTTCACCCGCAATCACATTGTGACTGTCCCGCAGGTCCTAATCGTCATCCTTGATCGTATTTTTGATGGATGAGATCTCAATGTGTCTTTATGCACTCTGTTATCCTTATTGGTAGCGCATTGCATTGCATTGTGGGATGATGAAAAAAAAAGAGATGCTGCCAAGTTAGTAGCAAGATGATCTATGTATGTATGTGTCATTTGTTTGTGAGTTGCGGTGGTAAAATTCGGAAGCTGTAAACGTGAGTTGAAGGGAGGGACGCGGAGGCCGATTGAGCCTGTAAATAATAAGTATTGTGAGGTGAGGATGCGGACGAGATGAGATGCTTTCGGGAGTACAATGCAGAAGAGAGCAAAGCAATCTCCGTGGCACTCTGCGATGAATGAGGACACCAGTTGGCCAAAACGCCGTGACATCAACAACGTGATGGATTAGTCCATAGTGTACCTACACGCAAACGGAGATCTTCGGAGCTATCAGAATTAGGGGCTTTTCAACTATGACGCCGTAGAAACTAAAAGAATTTGTGTAAACGTATAAATAACATATTCTGCACTTTTTTAAAAGGCTAAAATATCTGTTTTTGCTCTCTTGAAAAAGCTAGGCTAGTTTATTATTGTATGCTTTTTCAAAAAAAAAGTCCAGGATTTAAACTTTTTCAAAACATTAATAAAAAAGTATAGGATTTGAACTTTTGAAAAAGTCCCATTCATTATAATATAATGCATTTTCGAAATGTTGAAAACCTGATTTATACTCTTTTACAAAATCTAATAGATTGTTTTGCATCTTTTCAAAACGTTCAAAATCCGATTTTCACTTTTGGAAAAGGCTAATTTATTGTTTTGCACCTTTTCAAAATGTTAAAATCCTTAATGTTACATTTTAAAGTAGCTATTTCATTCTTGTACACTTTTTTAAAACGTTCGAATTACATATTATTTGTAGGTACTTACGAAAACGGCTAGTTCAGAAAAATTTTCTTTTGTGCTTTTTAAAAGTATTAAAAACCGGATTTGTACTTTTTGGAAAACGCAAGTGCATTGTATCAAATATAAGGCTTTTTCAAAACGTTCAAATCCTGATTTGCCTTTTTTTTTTTTTACAAAAACTGATCTATTGTTTTCCACCTTTTCAAAACGTTCAAACACAGATTTTCACTTTTAAAAAAGTTTATATTATTACATTACGCCTTTTCAAAATGTTCAAACCCTGTTTTGCCTTCTTTTACAAAAACTAATCTCTTGTTTTGCACCTCTTCAAAACTTTTGACACCTGATTTTCACTTTTGGAAAAGGCTATATTATTACATTACGCCTTTTCAAAATTTTCAAACCCTGTTTTGCCTTCTTTTAAAACGGCGGGCGTTCCAAGCCCAAATTCTATGAAGATGTAATTGCACAGCTCCAACCAATAAGCAGACAGTAGACGCTCTGCAGAACGTATGCCTACACGCTCGGTGAGTAAAAATGGTAATGTTACACATGTATCGAGTTGACGGCCCCGTCGTCCTCCCGTCGCAGAGCAATAATAATCCATTAATGCATTTCCCAACCATGACGGATCACGATCGTCCTGGTCCTAATAATAATTGTATCCATTATTGTCGCTCTTTTCATTTCATTGTCCATGGAAATGAGAGCCAACGACGACGGTGAGATGTGCCTCTTTGATTCTCGTGTTGGGACGCTCTGTCTACTAATAGCAGGAGGACCGCTATCTCCAAAACGGCCACATGAATCAAAATCAAGTCTTACATAAATAATCTAAGATTACATGCCACATAATTTGCAATGCATTCTTGGAATGGAATTATCTCCTCTGCGATGGCTATACGAAGACTATGCAGATAATTCTGGAATGTGACGGTTACTCATTATTTACCGAGCACCTATGAGAAAATAAAAACGTTTACGACACCACATTGTCACTGTCACTGCTAAATTCCCAATTAGCCGAAGAGACGACTAGGTATAAGGGGATCTGACGGAGAGGTTGTTGGCCTGAATGCCTATGCAGGCAGAATTCCTACAAATCCATCTGAGGCATTTATGAAAACTTGCATCAGTTTAGTATGCTATTACTGAACCATTTCGGAACTTGGAAACAATGGAAAGAATGCTGTACAAAAGATTTTATTCTACAAATTCACTTTTCAAAACAGTCAATGCTAGAAATCAATATTCTAAAAGACGTTAAAAACTATTACCCAACACATTTTAGAAGGCCAAAACTAGAAACTAACATTTTCAAAAAGGTCAAAACAAGAAATTAACATTTTCAAAAGAACATACAAAACTAGTGCCTAACAATTTCAAAAAGGTCAAAATAAGAAACTAACATTTTCAAAAGGGTCAAAACTAGAAGCCAACAATTTCAAAAGGATCAAAACAAGAAAAAGTCAAAACTAGAAATCAGCATTTTCAAAAAGGTCAAAACTAGAAATCAGCATTTTCAAAAAGGTCAAAATTAGAAATTAACACTGTAAAAAAAGTCAAAACTAGAAACTAACATTTTCAAAAGGGTCAAAACTAGAAACCAACAATTTCAAACGGGTCAAAACAAGAAAAAGTCAAAACTAGAAATCAGCATTTTCAAAAAGGTCAAAATAAGAAATTAACACTTTAAAAAAAGTCAAAACTAGAAATCAGCATTTTCAAAAAGATCAAAACAAGAAATTAACATTTTCAAAAGGCTCAAAACTAGAAACCAACATTTTCAAAGGAACATACAAAACTAGTACCTAACAATTTCAAAAGGGCCAAAGCAAGAAAATAGCCCTGTTCAGAAAGGTCAAAATAAGAAATCAACGTTTTCAAAAGCACTCCAAACTAGTAACTAACACTTTCAAAAAGTCCAAAACAAGAAATTACCATTTTGAAAAGCTTGTAAAACTAGATACATACATATATTGTCGCTTCGAAAGGGGGGATTTAAACATTTTATTTCTTTAGTATTATTCTTCGCCTAGCGAAGCGACAGCGATTGCAATCGTGAAATTCAATTTATTGATACGGACATGTTTTTAATTTTGATTTTGATTTCATAAATTCTATTCTGTTCTGGTGGCATTGTTTTGTGGGAACTTCTGTAGGAGCCAAACCACTGAGTTATGTGTACAGGCTACACATTTGTAAGTTAGATTGGTGCGGAGAAAGGTTGGGAGCAAAGCAATCGATCATTCTTTCGACATTTTGCACTGCTCACCATTCTATTCCATTTGATGATGATTAGCGAGGGCGGCACCGACTCCCAGGCCACAGAAGAGACAAACACCAACCGACCAACAATCCCAACCGAACCACAGAATTATAGGACAGACAGAATTAAAGAGACGTAAGGGGCTGTCCAAGTATGACGTCATAGAAATGGCTTTTTGAAAATGTTAAGCTCAAGTTTTGCCTTTTCTAAAATGTCCATATATATTGTGTTTAACACTCTTTTGAAAGTTCAAAGTCAAGTTTTGCTTTTTTTGAAATGTGTAAATGTAGTGTTTAGCACTTTTTCAAAACGTTAATATCAAGTTTTGCTCTTTTTGAAATGTGTTTTACACTTTTTCCAAACATTGTTTTAATTTAAGAGTTTTTTTTAAAAGTTCTTTTAAAGCCCAATACAAAATCCTATGACGTCATAGTTGCAAGGTTCCTAACCAGCCAGGGTTCAGCCACTTT